>JAULJZ010098235.1:16219-33511 GCA_032270985.1 Heliamphora pulchella | reverse complement strand
ACATGGGGGTCAGTAATTTTGTCAGAAATCTCAAGAGAGGTCAGTGTAATTTACCCAAAATATTATTATATTTTAAAAGTGGTGAAAATTCAAATATAATATTATGAGAATTTATATTTTATTTTGACTTATTAATTTTTAAATTTTTTAATTTTTTTACTAAATGAATAATTTTAATTTTTTTAATATTTTTAGAAAAAAAAAGAAAAAGCTAATGACAGTTGCAATCAAGACATTAGCTTAAACAGAGCCAATGTGTAGAAAACGGAATTGACATTGGCCACGTTTGGGCAAATTTACTTATTTGCTTATTAGCTTATAAGTTACAAAATAAGTCACGTTGTTTGAATAGTCAAGTAAGTCAAAAATAAATAAACAAATAAGCAAATAAGCGCGTTTGGATAGCCAAATAAGCTCTTTTGAATAGCCTAATAAATAAATAAGTAAATAAATTCGTTTAAATAGCTAAAAAAACAAATAAGCAAATAAGCAACTCCACCATCACGAAATAGCTTATTAGTAAATTGGCTTATTTGCTAATAAGCAAATTAGCAAACAAGCAAAGTTTCCAAACATGCCATTTTGTAGTTTTTTTTGAATATTGGCATCCGGGTTTTTTTTTTTTGTGTGAATTTTTTTTTATTGAGAATATTATAATAATTTTATTTTTTAAAAAAAATTAAAGTATTTGAGATGCGTATATATTTTATTTTATTAGAGAAAAAAAATAGTTAACTTTTAAAAAAAACCAAACAGTATAACTTTAAAACTGACTTTTTTTATAAAAATAAATAAATTTTTTAAAAAAACCAAACATGTCTTCCCCTAAACGGAGCCAATGTGTAGAAAACGGAATTGACGGGAAGTTTTCTCCCTTATTTTAGAGGAAATAAGAAAATCTTAAAAGCTTTGAAGGAACCACCTGTTCATTACAGCGTTGTACCATTTCCGTACTTAAATATTTCTCTCTGTGACAGCGACTTTTCTGCAGAGAGCATTTCTTCCCGCCACGCGCTTTCTCTCTCTTCCTCTCTTTCCTCTCCTTTTTAACGACTGGTTTCTCTGTCATTCCATGACAGAATCTCTTGAACAAGAGCGCATTCTGTCCTAAATCTCCTCAAAAGCAGCCATTCCTGCCCGCCCTTGGATTTCTTGAACCAATTCCTTTTTGAATCCCGAGCTGAACGTACATTTTCGATTTCTCTCTCTTTTTAATTCCACCGACAATGTTGTTGCGTCAAAAGGTATGATCTATATTATCGTTGTTTTTTTCTTTTGTTTCCGATGAGTCGATTTTAGATGGGCTAATCGTTTCAGACCCTAAATAAATAAATAAATAAATAAATGGAATCTGCTTGATGATTAGAATTTGTGGTTTATTTGCATTTGAATGTTTGTGTCTCTTTAATTTGTTGAATATTTTAATAAGTTTCACAATGGTATTATGATCCTCATTTTGTTTTCAAGAGAGTAAAACAGGTTCTTTATGGTTTCGTTAGGGTTTTTATGAGCCAAATATTTTGCCATTAACATTATTCGTGATTCTATTCCTGGTTCTTGGAATCGAACAATAGATATTTTCGTGAGATGTTTATGTATTGAAAATAATGGATTCAAATGATTAGAAAGCAATGATGATATTATTTTTTGCTTCCCTTGTAGTATGGCATTTTTGCCAAGATTTGAGCTTCCATTAAATCATGTCCATCCTATTTTTGGCATTTGATTAAATGATATCATCGTTTTCGAGGCTGATACTTTCCATTTTTTTAATTTTATCCATCAATGGGCATATTTTATCTTGCATCCTCGAATTAAAAGAATTCAAAAATGATATTTTTGACAACACGCGCGTTTTCTTATTCTCTTATTCTGACTTGGTTTATATTTAACTGTGGATGGATTGACCGAAACATGTTATTGTTGTTGTTCAAGTTGAGGAATTTGTTGAAGTAGGAGAGTAGAATTTTTGATATTGTTGAATGAAAGTTCAAGGATTTTAGACTCGAGCGCATTAAGAAGTTGAAATATGCTTTCCCGGAGCCTGTAGGGAATAGAAATAAGAACTGTATCGCATCATTTTCAATTATTGTTTTATCTTTTAATACTATTATTTAAGGGGAGACCACCCGTTTAGTGTTCTCCTCATTTTGAAGTTGTGTGGATCTTTTATCTTGCCAAAAACATGTTTTAACTATTACCTTTTTGCCATTCAAATAGTTTAACCTTTTTTTTATTGTGTGGCAATCTCGATAAATTAAGTTTCTATTTAAGTTCAATGTTTTGTGGATATCCAAAACTGCCTTCCAATAAATGGAACTGCCCATGCATTGCGTGTGCTAGGAGAATCTAGTATAATCAAATTCAATTGCATAAAGATTCGTGAAGTATAAGAAAAGGCCCCACCAACATTAATCATCATTTTGAATTCCTCCTAGGATGAGATCTTGTTTTCTCAATGGTGTGAAAGCTTGTTGGAAAGCTTTGTGTACTTATAGGTCCTATTCGATTAACCGGATTAATAATGAGCAAATATATAATCCTATAGGATTAGTAATCCTATGGGATTATTAGTGAGTGGATTATCATACCATGCCTCCCTTAGTATTGTATATTTAATATTTTATGAGATTATTTGTCTAATTGATACATAATCCATTTACTATTGGTTGCATCCAAATGCCGGAAATAGAATCACTTGGGATATGTAATCCAATCCATCATCTAATTTGATCAATCAAACATCCGTAGAGATTTTGTTCACTTGATCGTAAATGTGTTATGGAGGAAGAGTTTGGATGGACAAAGTAGGGCAAACTGAAGAAAAATTATGTTAACTTTATCCATCTTAGGATTTACTTTAAATCAATATGCTTTGTTGTGCTTTTCTTCTGATTTAGATATTTAGATTTTCAGGCCTTCTTGAGTGCCTGACAACTTTACCGTACTCGTTTTGGCCTTTAATGATCTGATGTACTTTACATAAGTTCAAATTCTATCAAAATTAGAAACTAAGAGTACTTAAACTATAATATAATATTCTGAGTTCTTTTGGATGTATCGTGGAATTTGAGTAAGTTGATGGTGGTTTTCACATTTTGATTCACAACTGTTCCTTATGGCTTTTGAGACTGATGTTATGATGATCACAAAAAATAAAATTTTGGAAGTACATGTTATTTTGTGATTGTAGGACCTTTATTTCACAGGTACGACAGGAAACAAATAGTTCCATTTGAATGCAGTGAAAAAATGATTTCAAGGCCTCTGCTCAGAGATCATAGTGGATTTACCTATTAGTTGTCTGATTTTAGGACATGGTTTTACATTTTTGTCTTAGAAGTTTATGAGTGTCGTCAGATCCTAGAAACATTTATTTGTTTCCTTTTTTTCAGGAAGGAAACCTTGTGAAGCATCCGAGCTTACCATATTATCTGCATCATACTCATAGCAAACCTTGGTGAGTGTTTTTCTTTGAAATTATGGCAATTTGTTGGCAGAATTGCTCTCTCTCTCTCTCTCTCTCTCTCTCTCTCTAAGAGATCTTGTTGTCTGCAGATTTTTTGTTCAAGAATTTCCTTCAGTACTCTTGTATCTCAATTTAATGGCTGCTGAGGAGACAATTGATATCCCACCGACCCCTGAGAAAATTGTGCTAGAAGGTGGTCATTCAAGGAGAAACTCCATTGGAAACTTTTCGAAGAGTGGAATAAAGGTGCTATCCCGCTATCTCAGTCTCTCGATTGGCTCCTGCCATGATCTTTGCAAATACGGAATCAAAGATATCCCTGAGAAAAATTCAAGGAATTCCATGCTGAAAAGAAGAATCACGGCAAGGTCTGGTGAAGACCAACATCGGCTGAATAAAGATGAAAACTCAGAAGTAAAAAAGAAGTCAGTGGCCAATCCAAAGCCTTTGGTTGGTTCCAAGTGCCAGGCAACCAAAGAACACCAAGTCATTGAGAAAAAGATTCCAATATCAGCCAAGGAGATGGACAGAGTCATTGTTTCTGCAAAACAAACCAGTGATTCAAGGCCAAAGTTTCTGCAAACGAAGCCGTTTTCTTTCTCAACATCAGTGCATTTAAGCAGCGGAAGGCACGGTGATGCCAGCACAACCAAGGAAATGAGGACTTCCAAACTCGGAAAGAAAAACAAACCACCAACTGTTTCCCCATTTCCCAGGTCATCTATCAAGAGAGAATTGGCCGCAGAGTTGGGACACCGTAAGGACCCCAAACAAGCATCTCGTCTGAGAAGTCAGAAGACTCATAACAGTGCTAGAAAATCTGAACCCCAGGAAACCATTGACGAAGTTCCAGAAAAGACACTGTACGTCGTTGAAACGAACCCCGAGAACTCAATTGTGGGACCCACTCAAATTGAGGATGGCGCCATTCACTCCTCTCAGTATCCATCTCAATTCTCCAAGAACTATCGTCAGCGTGGAATGCATACCTCTCAACCATTTCCATCCACTGTGTGCAAGAAACTAAGACACACACAAAAGAGTATCCAAATAACTCGATCATCTTCATCCCCGTCTCTCTCATTTGGTTTGAGACGTATTAAGAATGAGAATTGCAATGCTCTGTCGTCTTCATCTTCACTACCATTATTGTCATCATCCTCGTCTGCGTCTGAGTCTATGAAAAGTGACGGAAGTGATCACATCTCTGAAGGGAGTGGAACTAAATCTAAACAAATGTCAGATTGTAAAGTAGAACGAACTACCCTTGCGAGCGTTGTTTCAGAAGGCAAAGTTGGCTCACCCCGGAAACTTAATCTCTCAAGGGAAAAGATGGTTGATGTCCAGTCTAAGAACACTAGCCCGAGGAGACTCAGGTTTAAGCAAATAAGGATATTAGGCGAGAACCAAAATGGCAAGGCCAATACCAAGACACTAACCTCTCAATCATCCCCATCCACTGGGAGCAAGAGACTAAGACGCACGCTAAATGGTATTCAAATCACTCAATCATTATCATCCCCCTCTCTCTTCTTTGAGAAGAAAAGTTTGAAACATATTAAGAATGGGAATCGCAATGCTCTGTCGTCTTCATCTTCACTATCATTAATGTCATCATCTTCGTCTGCATCTGGGTCTGTGAAAAGTGACGAAAGTGATCCCATCTCTGAAGGGGGCGGAACTAAAACTAAACAAGTGTCAAATCACAAAGTGGAACGCGCTAACCAGCCTAGAAGGGTCGGGGGGATTGTTTCAGAAGGCAAAGTTGGCTCACCCCAGAAACTTAATTTCTCAGGAGGAAAGGTGGTTGATGTCCAGTCTAAGAACACTAGTCCGAGGAAACTCAGGTTTAAGC
Organism: Heliamphora pulchella; assembly: GCA_032270985.1. Lineage (NCBI taxonomy): Eukaryota > Viridiplantae > Streptophyta > Magnoliopsida > Ericales > Sarraceniaceae > Heliamphora > Heliamphora pulchella. Next base: position 28,187 of record JAULJZ010098235.1, on the reverse strand, counting down.
AAATAAGGGTATTAGGGGAGAACCAAAATGGAAAGGCCGATACCAAGATGCATACCTCTCAATCACCCCCGCCCACTGAGAGGAAGAAACTAAGACACACACGAAATGGTATTGAAATCACTCGATCATCTTCTTCCCCATCTCTCTTCTTCAAGAAGAAAAGTTTGAGACATATTAGGAGTGGGAAACACAATGCTCTGTTGTCTTCATCTTCACTATCATTATTGTCATCATTTTCGTTTGGAGCTGAGTCTATGAAAAGTGACGGAAGTGATCCCATCTCTGAAGTGAGCGGCACTAAAATTAAACAAACATCAAATCGCAAAGTGGAACGCACTAGCCAGCCTAGAAGGGTTGGAAGGGTTGTTTCAGAGGGCAAAGTTGCCTCGCCCCGAAAACTTAATTTTGCAAGAGGAAAGGTGGTTGATGTCCAGCCTGAGAACACTAGCCTGAGGAGACTCAAGTTTAAGCAAATAAGGGTATTAGGCAAGAACCAAAATGGCAAGGCCGATACCAGGCTGAGAAGCTTGAGAAAAGTAGTTGCCATTAGTAATTCTAATGGATCTGAATCAGAACCTACTAAAGTTGTTCTTAGACACCAGAATGTTGAAGGAAAGAAAGTTGGTCAGAGTTTGTTTAACAATGTGATTGAAGAGACTGCAAGCAAGCTTGTGCAGACGAGGAAGAGTAAGGTTAAGGCCTTGGTGGGTGCTTTTGAAACTGTGATCTCCCTTCAGGATACCAAATCCTTGGCAACAACTAGCGAGCCCTGAGTTGCTAAAGGTTAGTCTCTGTTCATGACCATATAATTATTCTGTATATGACGGCCATATAGACTGAAAGTCACAAGATTCGAGATCCATTTGAGTTGGAAAAGTGTCGATGAGAAGCTAGCTTGTTTGTGCTGTTCTGCCTTTCTGTCTGCTCAGTGGTTTATTACTCCTTAGTTTTCCTGTTCGTTTTCTTTATTTCTTCCTTGAATCATTGTACTTCATGAGAGAAGTGAATTCAACCTGTGTGTAGTGCAAAAAACACATACAGCTGTTGAGATAGATTTTTTTCTTTCCTTTTTCTTTGGGGTCTTTATTAGAAAAGTCCATTGTTCAACATTGGCTCTATTGTACTATAAATTTTTCCAATGAAATATTATCATTTTAGTCCATTTCACATTTTCAGAAAGGGTGTTTGGGAGAGCTTCTCCCAAATTGCTTATTTTTATCTTTTCTAAACCTTTTTTATGTGTGTTCAATTTTTTACTTTTTCGATTGTTCTTGTCACGACGAATCTAAAATGTATTTTTTTATTAATGCTGAAAAAATTGTTTACTAACAACGAAAATAAGCTGTGTTTTGGCTGGAACCAACTTATTTTTCTCTTTTTAAAATTATTTTTTATTTGTTGCTCTAAGGTTTTTTTGTTTTTTATTACTCAGTGATGAGAGCAAGGTTTGAGCTGAAGTTAAGAAAATTTACTAAAGACAAAAAAGAAAACTATTATGTGCGAAGACAAGTTCATGCAGCTCATGGTATTGTTTCTTCTTTCCTTTCTTGTAAGTGTTTATTGGCATTATTCAACTTGGGTGAATCTTCTTCACAATCTATGCCATTTGGTTGGTCAAAGTAATTAAATTAGGTACATGGACGTGGAGACTTTTGGAGTTTTCTTGATTAATTGACTTTAAAGTTCAGAATCCAAATATGAATAGAAGAAGTGTATAAAGATGCAGAGAATTGCACTATAATGTTGTGCTTGTGATTGAATTTTTTAAAAAATGCAACTTGGCATTTGGATTAAGGAAAATGCTAAGCAAAGCCCGACGAGTTTTGAATAAAAAGTATACAGATTTTTTTTTTTTTTTTTTTTTATCTTCATTAAACTTTTATCCAAAACCCATTGAACTTTCTTTACCATTATACTTGGATAAATTGTCAAGTACTTTTAAATTGCGGCCATGATTCCTTATAAGTATTTTTTTTTTTTGAACAATCAATCCTCAAGTACTTGCTGATTCTTCTTGTCTGTCCTTGTATTTATACTCTCTAAAGTTTTTTGAACATTTGAGATAGCTGGAGCAACATTCAATGCGTTTAGAGCATCTGCGCAAGCCTCGTTAAATCCATGTTTTTGTTATTTAACGAGGACAATGTAAAAAAGAAGTTTTTCAGCGGCCTCAATTGTTACTCGTTAAATTAGTTTATGTTACAATAACTCACCAATTGTAATGAGCCACTGTTCATTCGTTATGTAATATTTTCTTATTTTTGTTATTCAGTATTCTCTCTCCTCGACCTTTTATGGTGCTCATTTTTTTTCACGTCGTTTGCTCACATAACCGCTCAACAAAAATACACACCAGTAGCTTCAACCGGATACCGAGGCGGCAAGCCACTTTAGGCTATCGGTCAGGCTACTTTGGCTGCACTTCTTTGGAATTGAGTGAAAGGAGCGGAATTTCAGAATATAATAATAGTGTATATAAATCGAATTAAATACATTGCAGAATAAGAAACAAACAACAACAAAATTGTATTGCGCCGATCCATCGGATGGACGCAAGGAACGTTCAGACCGAACCCATTCGGGAAAAATCCTAATTTTTCATGAACCCTAAAAACTAAAACTCGATACACCCACAAAGTAAAACAGAGATTATACCTACGTAATTCATCTGGTTTGGTCACGCTTTAACTATTGAATCTGAATCCGAATATCAATACAACAACCAGGTAATCTCGTCTTTGCTTAGATCTTCTGCAGTATTCTCAACTGTCGAAATACGAACTAAGTGTCAGAATTGCTCTCTCTCTCTCACAAAAGTATGGGTGAGGAAAACCAAAAGCGAGGTAATAGGGCATATAAGGCCGAGCAAAAAACATTAATGACAATTAGACTGACACCATACATTCGCAGTCCATTAGTTAATTTAGACCATATGGACTGGACTTGCTCATTTGCAGGGTGAGACATGTGATGAAAACAGCCTATCATGAGTAACAGCCTATCATGAGTTTGAGAGGCCAAGTATACTATCCAACTCTATAAAAATGGTGGGTGAAGCAAAAAAAAAAGAGGTATGAAAAACATTTCATTAACCATAACTCTATTAATTTATTTTCTCTACAGTATCTCTCTCTAAGCCCACTTTTAACTTGATCGTCGGAGTGATTTTTGACATTTGCTGCTGGCCAGTTCACATTCACCACCATACGCAGGCCACTCAAACCATTTGAAGGTTCATTTAAACTGAATCCAACTTATGTTAGCTATTTTAGTACTTTTACAATTTAACTCCCGCACAATTAAAATATCGAATATGCCATTAATTTTTACTTTTAAGTTATAGTATTTAAAATATTGACATAACTTGTACCGTTGATAGTATGATTAACCTTTTAATTAATGTTATTGGTTCTCTTTGGGTAAACTAGCTCATTGGCTTATAAGTAAAAAATAAATTATGTCACCCAAACAAACCAAATAAGCCAAATTTTAAGCCAATAAGCTAAATAAGCCAAAAATATCTAAACGAACCAAGTTTATTTAAGCAAATAAGCCAAAATAAGCCAAATAAGCCAAAAATTACCCAAACGAATCAAGCTTAAACGAAGTAATTTATTTGTGTCACCCAAACGAACCAGCTTATTTGTGTTTTGGCTTATTTGCTTACAAGCAAATAAGCAATAAGCTACCCACCCAAACAGGGCCATTATAATTTTTTAATTGAAAGAAAAGTTAGCATGTTTGAGATGTGTATAAATATAAGCATTGTTTTTATAGTTCCTGATTGACAACTTTTGATTTTTGGCTTTTCAGCTAAAAACGTCAAAAGCCAACATAGTCGGTTTGGAAAAAAAAAAAAAAAACTAAAAAACTAAAAAATTAAATCAAAACATTAATTTTTAAAATACTCAATTCAAATTCACACCACATTTTAAAAAAATAATATCAACCATTCATAATTTATTACTACAACTATCAACTATATATAATTGTTACTTTCGATTATAAAAAAAAACAAAAGTATTCAATTTGAATAAAAAGTAAAAAAAATAAATTTTAAACTAATTTTTTTACTCGGTTAACCAATTTTTAAAAAGTTAAATAAAAACTAATTTATCAAATAACTTACTTTGAATTTAGTTTAATTTTTTAGTTGAAAATACAACAAATAGTTTTTAAGCCAGTGCCTGAAAAAAGAAACGAAGAAAAATTATTTATTTTTTATAGAAATCGTATGACTTAAAATCAAAATTTTTTTAATTAAAAGATTTATTTTTTTAGATAGCGTAAATAGGACAAAATGGAAAAAAACCCAAGGAATAACCGGTGTATGTGAAAAAGTAATTAGTTGATTTTTTTATAGAAATTAAAAATTGTATAATTTAAAAATTAATTTTTAAAAAATAAAAAAAATCAAACCTTGGCAAAAGCGGCAAAAACCCAAGCAATACACAGATACGTTACCGTGACCTTTTTTTTGTTTTTTGAAATTATCCGAGACCCTGAAAAGGCCCTCCAAAATGGAGATGACGGAGGAGCAGCGGCGGAGAGCGGAAGCGAACCGCCTCGCAGCCCTAGCGAAGCGCAAGGCGCTGGCAGAAGCTTCCACGAACAAAGACGCCTGGAAGCTTTTCAAGTGCCGGAAAGTCTCGTCCGACCACACCACCACTTTCCCGGCAACCAAACACCCTTTCTCCGCCGATCCTTTTCCGAATCCCCAACCCTCCCCTTTGTCCGAAAAGTTTCGTGTCCGGCTCGAAATCTGCTCTCCCGATTCCTTCTCTGCCACGCCCGATTCCGTGGAGGGTTTCGCCTATCCCGGTGAAGCCGTGTGCTTGGAGAAACTAAGCGATTGCCTCTCAAATGTATGGATTTCTCAAATACCTTATAAATTCTATGCATGTGTATCTATATATCTATACTATAATATAAAAAAAAATCTCATTGTTGGGATTTAAGCGTTGATTCCGAATCGCAAACCAAAGCAAAAAATTCACTATAAAAGATAGAGAATAATAAACATCGAGGATTTACGTGTTTCGCCCACACCGGCCTACATTTACGAGCGACATAGCAAATATTCCACTACTTTGTATGTGAAAGAGTTTAACCACTCCCTACTGTTTACCAGTTATTCTCGCTATATTTTTTTGGTCAACTTAGAGTTTTTACTAGTCTCTTATTTATAGACACACAAAGGAACTCTACAAGCTCATAAGCCCATATAATATTAAACTCTATACAAAAAGGGTTCCTAGTGGATTCTTAATTCCACCCCAACAAATAAAATAATAAAAATATGGGCTCTGTAGAATACTAGACACCCAGCCTAACAATTTCTACATTGGCTTGAATTCTGCAAATAATTTTGAAGATAACTAGTGTTGATGTCGATTCTATTGTTGTCGTCGTCTTTGAACTGCCACACCCAAACAGCATGATTCGCACCTCTACATCGGGGTGCCCGCACCCTAAGTCAGATGCCCCACAAAGCTCATTATTTTGTAGAAGAACATGGCTCCATCTCTCTCCTTTTGTGCACACAACCGGAGAGATCACCGCCACTAATCAAATCAAGGGCAAAGGATACTCGCTTCTGTCGAGGTGTAGACCTTTCCGTCATGTTTACCGTATCAGTCTCGTTGCCCGGATATTTCCTGTGAACATCCAAAAACTGTTGTTATTGCTACTTGTTGGCATCCTGCACACCATCTAATTTTCTCATCTGCGCACTTATACAACTTCGTCGCTTCTGTGTACTACTGCTCCTATTACGTGTGTCTCTCCGCAACTGCTGTTCACCATGATCACCTTTACACTTTGTTTGTGTATGTCGCCTACCTATGCCACTTTTATGATGTTTGGCAATAGGTCTACTGGTTAAAACACTCCCTATAGCCTGTATAGGTTCTCATTCATCTGTTCCTACAATAGATTCTTGTTTTCCTTTAAAACCCAAAAAACTCCACCTTTGGACGAAAACCTGTAGCCTCTCGAATTCAGCATCCCCAGAGAAATTAAATTCTTCCTTAAATTTGGCATATGCCTAGCCCTAGTCAAAATCAAAACAGTTCCATCAGATCTGCAACACCGTATTGTCTCTATACCGACAACTTTGCTCACTGCATTGCTAGCCATCTTGACAGTACTCCCATCGCATGACTAATATGTATCAAAATATTATCTGACTACACACATCTGAAACGAACATCCAAAATATAATATTTAATCTAATTTTTTTGCACTTGAAGTAACAGCGAGTATATTTAATTCTATATGGTTGGACCCCTCTGTTACCGCCGTCTCTGGTGATTGATCTTTCCCTTTATTTGTCTTATACTTCGGACAATTCCTCTTCAGGTGACCTTCCTTGTCACCTTCATAGATGACTTCCTGAAGAGTGCTATTATCGAGATACAACTGAATTGTACTGTTTCTCAAGTCTCGCATCTCTTTCCACTCTACATCCTTCATCGTTTCCGGCTATTCTGACTTCTTTCTGAGAGTCTTGATCAGTCCCTCGCGTGTTAAAATATTCTTCACCCTTTACTGCCATAAGGTGAAATCGTTGTGGTAGTCAAAAGGTGAAATCTTTGTGGTCGTTAAAAGGCTCAATCATGAAATCCGAACTTATTACCGCCATTAGTTGTGTCTGGCAATCTCCCACAATTTGAACTCATCACAATACCAGATATGTGTAACAATTATCCCACGTAGCTCAAATCGCATTTGATTGTATCCGATCATTCCTGACCGCCTTTGATCACACCCGAACAATCTCAATCTATGCCGATCTGTCAATTCCAATCAAACAGTGTAGAAACTAAAAAATTTGACCGTACCGATGAATCTGCAGTGCTGAAAAATCTTCAGAGATACCTTCTGCTTAAATTATTATATTATATATATGATCCAATTAACAAAATAATTATGAGCCATTGATTTCAAAACTATGTGACCACACTTGATCAAAACCCTTTCAATCAAAGCCCAAACCCAATTATCAGCGCCAGGCTAAGATTCAATTGAATTTGAACCAAAAACAAACCAAGGCAATTCCCAATCAACTTTCAACGAATCAGTGAGTACCTTTGTTCTAAAAAAATACCAAATTTTTATTGATTTCCATGCAAAAGCAAATCACCACTATTCCAATTGGTTTTAGTGAATTTGTGCAGATCAACGAAAAAACCCTTGTCGCTTGGAACTTAATCACCACATTGCAAAGCAAATTACTGTTGGCCAAAAACTTCTACAACACCACCGCTTTCTTCCCTTTTTTTTCATTCTTTTTTTATTTCTCTTTTCGTGCCAAAAAATTATTCTTTGATTTATATGAACCGAAATAAAAAAGTAATACCTTGCTTCATTCACCCGCTACAATTTCGAATTGTCTACTGTTGACTCTGATATCACTTGTTGGGATTTAAATACTAATCCCCTAACGCAAACCAAAGTAAAAAGTCCATGCAAAAAAATAGAGAAATAATCATTACTGAGTATTTATGTGGTTCGGGCAACACCAACCTACGTCAACGAGCGACAGAGAAAATATTCTATTACGTCATATGTGAAAGAGTACAACAATTCCCTACTCTCTACTAGGTATTCTCACTATATTTTTGTAGTCTATCTAGAGCTCCCACTAGTGTTTTATTTATAAACACACCAAGAAAACCCTATAAGCTCATAAGTCTATATAATATTAGCCTATAAGTCTATATAATATTAAACTCTATACAAAAAAGATTTATAGTGGACTTTTAATTCCACCCAACCTAAATATATATAGACCAAATAAAATAATAAAAATACGGGCCATGTAGAGTACAAGACACCTAGCCCAACACTCACTTGGTGTAAATGAAGTTAACTCATGATTTTTTAACAGCTATAAGACTTCTATAACTGTCACGGTTCTATTTTTTATTTTTTTAAAATATGCACTTGCTCTGTGATTCCTATTTTTTTCTATAACTTTAAAAAACCCTTATTCAATGTTGTATATAACCACTTTATTTTTTTTCTTCAAAATTTATACCTTCTCTCTCCCTCCCCTCTTCTAAAACTCTAATTTTAAGTGTTTCATTTGATTTAACTTTTTTTTTTCTTGTGATTCTACACTTTCTTGTAAAAGTTAATTGATTGCACATGCACAGAATATGTATGTACATACATACATATTTGCTTGCCACATTTAGGTATCACACGATCTAATATTTTATGTGTAGCATTATATCATTCTATGAATTTATTATTTATTTTTAAGCACAATGTACTCAAATATAGTTAATACAACATGATGACCATAGAATTATTGGCCATATATATGTGCACAATGGTCTTAGTGAAGGTATTAAGTTACAAATTTACCCTACTTTGTAGGCATATATTGTGAATTTCACTGGTTTACTACATTTGGTGCTAGTTTCTTGTTGCTTAATTGCTAATATAATTGACTTCTTTATTGAGTTTATATCTTATCTATACTATCTGTACTATTTATACCATTTATACTATTTATACTATTTATACCATCTATATAAAGGGACAACACTAATTGGTGTCTTCTCTAAATTGAGGTTTCAATTGATCATATTATTTCTGTTAAGGACAATTTTAATAAATCAAAATTTTTGTTCAATAACTGCTCCATTTCAATTTTTTTAGCTGCACACACATGCGTGAGGACAAATTTTAAAAATAAATTATTCTGTTCAATAACTGCTCCATTTCAATTTTCTTAGCTACACACGTGCGTGAGGGCAAATTTTTAAAAATAAATTTTTTATTCAATAACTGCTCCTTTTCAATTTTCTTAACTTCGCACACATGCGTGGCACTATGTTATTGGTAACTATAGTCGATAAAAGGTTACATTTTAGATTGTTATTAGTATGTGTTTTTTTCCCTCCGAAATTAGTTGATTTTGAACATATCCGTGTTTGTCTTCATTGTGCCTTTTCTCCTACTCAAATATTGAGAAATCTATGCAAAATCAATTCTATTGTGCAATTATCGTGTTTCTTTGATTTTTTATTAGGTTGTACTATTGCACTATACACAAAACCATGGGGGTGGAAAGGCTGGTGTGTATAAACTTAGGGACTATGATGCGGTTCTTAGGTGCTTGAAGAATTACAAGGGCATTGAAATTGAAGAGATACCATGGGGAACACTTAATGTTGTTGGGAGGCTTGCACATTCTTTCATTGAAGGGCGGTGGATGCCATGTAGGCCAGAACACTTGTCTGATGAGAAGGTTGATGAATTGATTAGGAAGCTTCCAAAACCAATGCTAGATGCAATGCTGCCTTTCCAACTTGAAGGCGTTAGATTTGGGTTGCAAAGGGGTGGTCGATGTCTCATTGCAGATGAAATGGGACTTGGAAAAACACTTCAGGTAATGATCAAAGTGACAGAAATATGCTTTATATAGTCTTTGATCAGGTCATCCTTCTCAATTTGTAGTGATTGAAGGTATTTAACTACATGTAAGGATTAAATTTTCCCAGTGACACATGTTCTGAAGTGGATGCCACTTGATCTGGATATTTATTAAGTATAAATAGTTTCAAAGAAAATGAAATAGGTAATTTTGAAATGGTTAAGTCTCTATTTCCAAGCATTTTCTATTGCTTAGCATGAATGCTATTAATACTATATAGTAAAAGAATGTCTTTAAATGGGAGGCATGAAATTAATGAGGCATTACCTTGCCTCACTCTCATCTATAAAAGTTATGCATTAGATGCCATTTGTATATTTCTAGTTCACCTAGAGAGGCAAATGCTTGAAAATGGGAGGCATGAAATTAATGGGACATTACCTTGCTTCACTCTCAGTTTCACCTGTAAAGGTTATGCATTAGCTCCTATTTGTATATTTTTTAAGTTCACCTAGTTAAACGGGAGGCATGAAATTAATGGGACATTACCTTGCCTCACTCTTACATGTAAAAGTTATGCATTAGAGGCCATTTGTATATTTTTGAAGTTCCTCTAGTGAGGCAAATACCTCATAATTTATGCACTAGAAGCCACTTGTTCTAAAGTATTAACATTACATTGGTGACTGTTTGTGCACCTGAAGTGCTTATATCATTAGCCATCAGTCGAAGAGGAACTGGGTATTATATATAAAGGCGAGTTTGACTCTGGATGGCAGAAATTTAGAAGATACATTTTGTCAATATGGAATATGTTGGAAGTATTTTTTATATGCCGAGGATATTATACTTTGAACTGTGATATGATATCTACAATACATGGATACTTTCTTTGTTTAGGGTGCTTACAAACTTGTTGAAATTGGGACTGGTATCCACATTCCCCCCAATATAGAGCCTCAACTTCGATTCTCCTTAACATTGAGAGTAGTTTCATTTGCCCATAAGAAACCCAATTTAGCCATACCGAATGAAGATATAATGTGTCAAAGACTGTCTCGTCATCACACTTAATCTTGTGATGTGATTCACATTCTCCCAAGTTTATATTCTAATAAGGCATGAAATGCTACTTATATGTTTGCTTGGGCTGTTTCAGGCGATTGCAATTGCATGCTGTTTTATGAGTGAAGGTCCAATACTTGTTGTCTGCCCGGCTATTTTGCGTTTTTCATGGGCAGAAGAATTGGAGCGTTGGCTTCCCTTTTGTTTGCCTTCTGATATCCATCTCGGTACTATTCTCAGAAATCTTTATCAATCTCCTGTTATTTCTTTTCTTTTCCTTTTTTTTTTTTGTGGGTTGGGGTTGGGGGAAATTGACATTGAGAACTTTGCTGAGCAGTCACCATTATCTTGTATAACCTCAATATCTCTATTTGTGAAATGGTAAGAACGAATCATTTTGATGGATGGATTTTCAACAGCTAGCTTTTTGATTGATGGACGGTAACTATCAAAGTTCTCTTAAGTGATACTCAATTCTGGAGTAGTTAAATACTCTTCTTTTCTTTTTCCCCTTTTTGGTGGCCTTTTGGGGATTGACTAGATTTTGAGAATGCTAAGAAGGGAGTAATTAACATGATGTATATAATATAGATGTGTTCCTCGGAGGAAAGGAAAACTTAGTCATTAAGCTTTCGGTGACAATTTTAGTCTTAATTTATTTGTCCTTCATTTAGTAATTGGTTTTCACAGTGCTTTTTGACATTCATGTGCTAATAAGCACACCCTTACGAAAGAGGTGTAATCATATCATATCGTTGGTCACCGACATAGCTTGAAAACACCTAAAACCATGTCCGGCACTTCTTAAACGTGTTTTAATTAAAAAACTAAATGTATAGTAACAAACACTCCTGATATTTTGCAACCATTACTATGACACTTCTTGTACTTTCCGAGACATCCTATTTGATGAATCTCTTCATAGTAATAATGTTTTGCATTATTTAAAATGCAACTTATATACACTACTTATATTTTGGAACATTTGTAAGACCAAATTATATAGCGTTTTAATTTAATTATTGATATGTTACATACTTTTCATTATTGTTGAATAGATTATTCAAATATTTGACATATAATAAATATATAAAACATCAATTTTTAATGTGTCCTAGATGTGCATTATTTGGAAATCAGCATATCGGCGTTATCTATGTCATGTTGTGTCTCTGTGTTCATGCCACTTTGCACATGTGATCTCAAGTATCCTAAGCTCTTTAATTAATTCTCTAGCAGCTTATTTTAAGGACATGATAATTTTGGTCCTTTTTGAAGAAGTTTTCAGTTGGACCCTCCATATAGATAGGCCATTGTATGTGCAAAGTACTTTTATAACTAGAAAAAAGGTGCTATACATGCTTTATCTCATTTTCATGTTATATATGTGTTTATATTATGCAAATGTATGACTGTAAAGTTTGTAGCTTATCCAAAGAAGATAATATTGGGACTAAGAAATATTGTTACAATGGACAGCCAGCAAAATATTTCCTTGTTTTTGCTCTTTTCAAA
>JAULJZ010098235.1:0-16209 GCA_032270985.1 Heliamphora pulchella | reverse complement strand
GGCGAGTTTGGAATGATGGAAGGTAAAAATTATTGGAACATCATCCCTTCTAGATGGTCACTGATTTTGTCATTTCAGTCTTCAAATTACAGATTTATTGTGGCAGAATTTATTGTATTTAAGAATTCATAACATTTATTTGGGAATTCATATTATTAGCTACTTGTAGAACTTGCTTTCAACTTGGAAGTTTACCTTTTTAAGCCACTGGGCAGGTTTGCATCTTTTGATATTCTATTGAATTAATGTTTTCTCATTCTTTCCTAGTTTTTGGTCATAAAAGTAATCCTGTACATTTAATGAGATGCCCAAGAGTTGTGGTTGTTTCATACACAATGCTGCACCGCTTGCGAAAGAGCATGTTGGAGCGAGAGTGGGCTCTGTTGATAGTTGATGAATCACACCATGTCCGCTGTACAAAGAAAACAGAGCCGGGAGAGGTACTTAAATTACTGTTCTTTCTCATTGTTGGCGAGAATGAATTCTTTAGGTTTTTATGGTGGGTGCGGCTTTCTATTTCTTACAGATAGAAAGAAAGTGGTGATTTTGCACAGTTTGAAACTGGTTCATCCGCATGTCAAAATTGCATTTCTGATTTTGTATGATATTCCATCGTTCATGAACAGTGGATAAAAGAACACTTTAGAAAGCTGTCAGAATGTATAACCTAATACACAACAATTTGCGTTGGTGGAAGCAATGAAGGTTATAATGCCTACAGTTTATTCCATGTATGAGATGTTTTGCTATTTTGCAAGTTATTTTCTGATAATTTAATTGATGCATAACATTGTGGAATTATTAGGAGGGTTTTTGGGTACCTTTAGGCATATATAATTAGGACTACTTTATTAAGCACTCTGGCATTGCAAAAGCTATCCACCACAGAAGGAAAAATAAATGTTTTGATGAATAAATGCCTCTCAAGCATGGTTGAATAGCTTCCATAACAATTCCTGTTAATTGAAGTTTATTCAGCTCAAATTGTTATGAATGTAATCACTCAATCTCAACAAGGAAAACTGCCACCAAGTGGGCAGACCTCAAATACTAGACCACTGAACACCTGCCCATATACATGATCCTGTACAATCCATCCAGTCACATTCATGGGCATAATCTCCCAATCCATCCATTTTAGATATCACATCAAACCATTTGTGTAATTGAAGTATCATAATCAACAATTTTATCCTCAAACAACAATATTTTCAATGCACTCCAACAATATTTTCATGTCATCTTAACATATTATCCTTAGCAGTTAGCGGTACTTTTAATATTTTGATCTCTACAAACCATTAATACTCAGGCCATCGTGGCCCTTAATTTTATGCTCCCTGGATTCCTTAACATATTGGCTCTTGTTGCTCCCTGGATTACTATTAATATTTTGATCTCTAGAAACCATTAATACTCGGCCATCATGGCCCTTAACTTTTTGCTCCCTGGATTCCTTAACATATTGGCTCTTGTTGCTCCATAAATTCTTCGGTACAGCTAATTCATAGATTCTGTTGCACCCAAAGTCGTAAATTTAGATCACATTCAAACCCTAGATTTATCCAAACTTCATGACACAAACCAATCTGCAAATAAATACTTTCTCTGCATGCAAAAAGCATGGCTAAAAGTAGAAAATCTGAAATGAAACTAGGATACAGTAGATCTAGGAATCATGCATTCTATGTTAATGCTAACACAAAACTAAGCTGTTAAGAGGTAATCTTACCAAGTAAGATTTTATATATTAGAAAAAAGCCTCAAACCCTAGGAATGGTTTAAGAAGTGAGAGAACTTTTTGGTGGAAAAACAGTGGTCGATTGGAGCTTTTTCTGGTTGCCGCCGGGGGGGGGGGGGGGTGTTAGATGGGGTGTGATGGGTTGCTTTAAAAGTGGCTGCCTGGTAGCGTTATTTGGTAGAAGGAAAATGAGAGAAAATAGTAGAGAGGAGAAGAGAAAAGTGCATGAAGAACGAGAAAAAAGGGGTCTTCAAAATTGTTTAGAAATGTAGACTTGGTTGGATGTTTGGTTATGAGAATTGAGAAGAGAGTTATTTTGATATACTTTATGCTATCCAAGTGGTTTAGGATATTATGAGAAACCTTTTGAATATTCCTTGACAGGTTATTGGTATAGTAAAGCTGTTCTTTGCTTGGACTACGGCTTGTGAAACAATCTCGATGACAGATAATAATTTTTTTTGGGAGCCTTTTTTTCCTGCTTGATTGGTATTGCAAATGCAAGAGTTGGGGGATATGTTAATTTCTTATTATTGCAATGCTCATGCCCTGTTGATTGGGAGATTTCGAACATGTTTTGGTGGAATGGGTGATGTATCGATCAATTCAGGAGTTTTTCTCTTCTTGGTGTAGGGCATGGCTTAAACGTAGTTTCAGGAGGGCCCAAGAGATGGTTCCTTTGTGCTTGATGTTGTGTTAATGGATCGAGAGGAAAAGGAGGTCTTTGGATAAAGCAAAGAGTTGGTTGTTTCCTTTGAAGGGACTATTCTAGTTTCCTTATTTTTTTGGGCTTAGGGAGACATTTGGTTTTTCTTTGCACAATTTGGCTGACTTCTTTGGGGAAATATACATTCCTTTATTTAGTTATTACTCTTTGGATATTTTTTTTCTTCTGTATACCGTGTGCAGGGGTTACACTCTTTGGCGTGCTTCAATGGTATTTTAGTTATCCAGAAAAAAAAAGGTTCTACTAAACACCTGTGAGATTGTTTGGTGGTATTCAATCCCGCAAATGGCTCCAACTCAAAGAGGAAAATGAAAAAAAAAGGGGGAAGAATCTCACTATCAGCAAGTAAATAAATAAAATGAATCAAAATAAAGAAGCAAGAGGGAAGACATGCGCATAAGGAAAAATAAAAAGAAAAATGTAAGCAAGAAAGAGTATCAAGAACAATTGAGCCGTCTTTTCATTCTCAAGTTACAATCCCTAATTAGATGGATCTAAAAGTTTCAAGTCATTCTAGAATGCAAATAAGTGAAGCAGTACCGTGAGTGGTGAGCCTAGTCATGCTTTTGTCGTACAGGGAAATATTTAGAAGCTTGATCTTCAATCTCCACGTATCCTGCTGCCTATCTAAATCTTGCTAATCTCATTTTTTTAATTGAAATGAAGGAATTACAATAGCAAATGACTGTAAAAAAGGCCATATACCTGAAATCAAGATAATAATGGGTGGACTAACTATGCACTCTGTCCTTTTGGGTTCTTTTTGGTCTGTACTCGATTTATTTTCTCTTTTTAGCATCTTCAGAAATGTATTTTATTTACTCTTCCCATTGTAGGATACATGGACTTTGTCTTGCAGCTGTCTTCTTTCCTTTGTTTTATCATTTCTTTTTTTTTTCTCTTTTTATTCAACAGATAAAAGCTGTCCTTGATGTGGCAACAAAGATCAACCGTATAGTTCTGTTGTCTGGGACCCCTTCTTTGTCAAGGTTGTCGCGATATAAGCTGACACAAATTTGCAGTATTGAATTTTAACTGCATTTCATTGCTGTAAAAAGTTCAATATTAAATATGAACACGCCTTTTGTCTTTTCAGTCTTAGAACTGTGCATGGTGTTTTTATTCACTTGTTTTCTTTATCACACCTAATGAATCCTAATATTTATATTGCATATTCTCCTAGGTGATCATAGGCCGTTTGACATTTTCCATCAGATAAATATGTTATGGTAAGTTCACTTTGGACACGCAAACTACGGTGCTAACTAGATTTCTTGTAGTTGGGTGAATTCGGTTTAATTTTTGCTAGAATGCTTTTTTCAATTAGGCCTGGTTTGCTGGGAAAGAACAAATATGAATTCGCAAGGACTTATTGTTCTGTCAAATTTGTCCGGGGTTGTCAAGGGAAAACTTTTCAGGTAATCATTGGTTTGTTTCTATGAATCCATATACAGGTGCGTGTGCATGCGCACACACATAGTTAGGGTTAGCATACTATTTTCACTTCATTGTGGTAGGTTTCTGGTTATTGCAATCCCTCAAGGGAAATCATTGCTCAGGTGGATGTACATTTTTGTGTGATCATTTGCCACTGGTTTCGTGTGGATTCCCTTAAATACTTTGTGGAATCTACATAAGATTTCTGTGTATCCATTCTATTCCCAAGAGTACATTGTAGTGTGGCTGCTCAATGGTTATTATGTGTCTATTTGTCAGGAACATTATAGAATTACTAGGATTCTTGGCACACCGTGCAACTTTTAATTTTTAATAAAAAATATTAAATTATAAATCTTTTAAAGAAAAAAGGAACAGAGCCAGAATGTAGTTTTTTTTTTAAAATATTGATGCAGTTATGATGTAAGTAAAAATTGAATCAATAATTTTAAATTGTGCCTCAAAATCATAAAAGAAAATGAGTTGTGAAAAAAAACTTATCAAGGGCATTTTGGGTATAAAAAAGGTCCACATGGCTTCAATTTTAATGAACGCCAAATGGGTGCTCTCCCTTAATATAATAGTATAGATAGATGTGGTGCTAACATTTTCTGATGTTCTTTCTTGTTATTTGTGATTTAAAAAAGGAAAAACATATCATACTTCCATACTTGCAGGATTTTTCAAAGGGTGTTCGCTTGGAGGAGTTAAATGTCCTACTAAAGCAGGCTGTTATGGTGTGTTCTCGTTCGCTGTCCACAGCTTGAGATAATGTTGAATTATTATTATTATCAATGCTTGAAAGTCTATTTTCACGGTTAAATGAGGCTTTACAGTCTCATCTATGTAAGCTGTTAGGCTATTATCTTGAATAATGACATAAAGATTACTTTCATGATTTTCATTGTTCATCAATAACCATTTTCATATCTGTGCCATTGTTGTTTTGGAATGCTGTGAACATAAAAATGTTACACACATCTATTACTATTATATAATAGAAACACTATTATTTGGTGTTTGAGGCTAACAGACTTTCTCTATTCCCTAAAACCCTTTTAAAATATTTAAAACCACTCCATATTTGTTTAACTTCAACTTAACTGCAACGGGCAAAGTTGTAAAAAAAAAAATCCCGCCTCATCTCCACAACTGCAAGCAGTTATGATGATTCAAATAATGGACACATGAAGATTGGAAAACTCTGCTTCCTTTGAATCGACTCCTCTGAGCACTAGATGACAATGATTCACCAGCATTGGGCTTGCTACTGCTTGATTAGCCGCACCCCCCTCCCAAATAATGCCTTCCCCCCAAAAATCTTCACATCACAACCCAAAAAACAACCAAATTTCAGATCCAGATATTAAGGCATTGCTTCCATTTCAAGCAACACATATGGATCGTGTGCAGAGCAGTAGAGGGTTTCAATCGGATCGGATTGGCATTTCATGGAGATGAGAGAAATAGAGAGAAAATAGAGAAAGGAATTGGGGAACTGTGTTTTGAAAAAGTGTTGATTTTTTCAAGCAAAAGAATGATGAAAGGGCGGATTTAGGGGATGGTGTGTCTGGTGCAAGTTTGGTGAGTTTTGCCTTTTTCTAATAATTTAATTTGTCATTGAATTGTTATGTTTATGTGGCTTTTTATTATTTTTTTAATTTTAATTTTGATATTCATTAGAAAAATTGATTTGATGGCTGACGAATTTAACTATTGTGCATTATATAGACAATAAATGCGAGTTAATTATTGAACTCATAAAAGTGATTTGTTAATTCGAGTTGCACATGCATCACGTGTGCCTCAAGCGCTAGTATTACTTATAAGCAAATACTTGGATGTTGTTTTTCTTTGTTTTTGTTTTTGTTTTTGATGAGCAATACATGAATGAATTTTTGATGTACCAACCACATTATCACTTCTGCTGTTTCAGAAACAATAGATGCTATGTTATTTGGTTGCTTTTATGGCGTGTATGGTGATTGAGGTCAGTGGCTGTCACAAATGCTCCTAAAACTAACATTACATGATTTGCACTCAGACTTAGTTAATAAAAAAAAAATCATTTTATTGGGTTTGATAGTTGCTACTAATCTGAAATATTATCTCAATTGGAAGTTGATGTAGGACTACATATTGAACTGCAGCATAATCTGCAAGATGTCTGCAACTATGACATTCTACTCCCAACTATTAAAAATCTTATTGGAATTTGGCTTTTGCAGCTGTATAAAACATCAGAACTACATTTACCCTCCGAGGAGTCCAACAATAAAATATTGATCGACCTCAGGACTTTGGTTATGCTCCACGGTGTTAATTTTTCTCAAAAGAAAGAGTGCTAATGCTTGGTTGCTCATTTGCATGTTGTAGATAAGACGTTTGAAGAAGCATGTGCTGGTGCAGTTGCCAGCCAAACGTCGTCAGATTATAAGTTTGCAGTTGAAGAGATCAGATATTATTTCAGCAATGACTCTTCGTGACGCGGTGAAAAGTAATGCTTCAGGAAATGATAATGCCGAAGAGGAGCCTTCAGAGGTTTCTGATCAACTTGGAGGTAGTCTTCAGATTTTTAACATTTCATTTTATGTGCATAATATTCTTTGGTTTAGCAGCATTGAGCATTGTTGTGGTATTTCATATCACTTATGTTATGCTTGCTAAGTTGGCTATAACTTGCTCATCATTGTTCATAGACTTGGGTACGGGTGTCTGTTACATGGGCATGGGTGTCCGTTACAGGGATGCGTGGGTATTGAATTCATCTAATTCTCATATGTAAGGACAGTGGGACAAAGAAAAGTGTTCGTAGTTCTTAAAGGCCTCTTATTTTCTTGGGTAAAATGGTATTTACAAGGTGACAATGACTTTTCATGTTCAATATCAAGGTCTTCTGCATATTTATGTGGTCGACTCACATGTTGGGGGAATGTTCAAGTACACATGTCGGACACATCCCATACCCTTAATCGTTGAGCGTCCAACACGGGAATCAGTGATGTTTATTTATTCTCCACTCTTACGATCAACTTATATTTTATTCAGCATTGAATCAAATCTTTTAACTTCAACAATAATTTCGGATTTTGCGAACAGGCAGGTTACGAAATCATTAAAACATATTGATAAATTGCAATGAATTTTCTAAATTTATGGCTGATCTAACTAATTCTTGGTCATTGAGATTCATGTCTTTATTTAATTTTACACTCCTATTATCAACTTATATTTTATTCACCAATGTAAATCTTTTAACTTCAACCATAATTTCAGATTTTGAGTTTTAAATCATTGCTTGTGGTATAGCGACGTTGAATTAAGTATACAATGGTGGTGTGATATACCTGAACCGTAGTTGTTTGATGAGACTATCGGCATGTTTGGATTGACGGATTGGGGAGGGTCGGATAGGACTAAAAAACATATGGGCCCCACATGTTCAGTTTTTTTCTTCGTGGACTACTAATCCCGTGTTTGTATCACGGGATTAGGACTAATAATCCGGTAAATACTGGATTACTAATATCTCATTTATAGTATTAATAATATCAGGCCTCCGTTGGTATTATTAGTACCAGGTTTCAGATTATTTTTTCTTTTTATCTAACGGTCAGAAATAACTCTATAAACCTTATTTCACTTTTTATCCCACTTTAACCAAACATGAACCAAATTTTTCACTGCACGCATAATTCATTCCATAATACCCTGGTACTAAAAAAACATGTGGGACCCACAATATTATTTATCCCTCATATCCTATCGAATCCCTTCCAAAATACCAAACGAGCCCTATATTTACATGGACTTATCAGGTTAAAGGTGTATCCTAGCATCATGTCTCCCTAAATCCAAAATCTTAAGAAATTTGTCTTTCAAATGCTAGGTATAGGTACATGGACACATCTTGTACATTTAAATATATTGTACATTGTGTAATATTCTCTACATAGGTTAGTGGCTCAAACTTTTCTCAATTATCAACTATGAGCTTTTTTTTTTTAAAATACTATAAAATATTAGAGGATCTAAGCATTTAATAGTCGACAACAGCAATCGACGATCTGCCAATAAGAGGGGTACAAGGTTGGACACGTACCAAATACCTTTATCCTTATCACATCCTATAAATAAGGGTATGTTACGTTGGGATTGAATCTCCAAAATCCAATCGTATATTATGACACGTGTTGTAGTTATTGATGACAAAACAATCGTAGAGTTCGTAGTTTGGATGAATGATACAGTTAATCAAGATATACTATCCTAGCTTAGAATTTAGTTTTCCAATACTATGTTATTGCTTATCAATCAATTGGGCAATTCTAATTTATCTGCATTGTGTACGTCACAAACCTTTTTAAATTTTTTTTCTTCATTTCATTTTACTTCTTTCCTCAATATGAGAATGTTACTACGGAGATCGTTTTCTTTTTGTCATTTTTTTTCATTTTTTTTTCCTCAAGATTGGGCCCTTAGCTCAACAGTAAGGTTGCTCTATTGCGACCTTCACCACATGTTCGAAATGAGGAAACGACGTCTTTGCGCACATGATAAGGTCGTGTAAGTCTGACCCTCCCCAATCCCCATAGCAGTGGGAACCGTGGGCACCGGAATGGTGTTTTCCTTCCTCTTATCTTGTGTTAGATTGAGCTTTGATATGGTTCTAGATGGAGGAAAATGTCAAAAATGGACTTGCTTAGTTGAGTAAACAAATGGCAAATGCTTGGGTTGATGTTTTTTTGCATCATGCTGAAGTTTGTAGCAAGAAAACTATGATGCTTATGGTTGTACAAATTTAGGCCTTGTTTGGTAAACTTGGACTAAAAAGGTAAAAATACTTGTTTGCCTCAACTAAAAAAGCCAAAAAGCTAATTTTCTAGCTTTTTTTCTCTGCGCATGCCCTGATATGAAAAGGTGAAATTACTCTTTCAATTCCAATATCTATTTTTGAAGGGCAAAATTATCATTTTAAAAGAAAAGGCTAAAAAGCTAAAAAGTCTTGCCAAACGAGCATCTTCTTAAAGATACTAAGTAAAGCTACATTACCAACGACCTATTTTTCTTTTAGCTTTTTGGCTAAAAAATCCAAAAGGCCAAGAAGTTGGGATGGGTTAGAGTGGCTCTTACTTGAGAGGTATGTAGTTTAAGGGCTATCTTCATGATCCCTTGAGACATGTCGGATAAGATTTATATTTTGTCCTGAATTATTCCTTTGTCTGTCGCATGTGAGTATATATTGATCATTTTGTAAAAATTTTAAGAATTCCCCACTAATTGGTAGCTTGGTTTCTCAAGGCTTGTGAGCTGCAGGATTGATTTATGGGTGAAGAAGGCATGCTTATAATTACAATGAACAAAATAACAATGTTTTGTACAATTCTTCAAACTTCTTGTTTTCTTGCTTTCAGATAGTGGTGGCTGTCACAGATCTTTGAGGATGCTGTCCGAGCAAGAAATTGGTATTGCAAAGTTGTCAGGGTTTTTTGAGTGGCTCTCCATGCATCCAATCTTTGCAGAGTCAGATGGTGCAGATAATCCTGAACTCAGCCTTAGTTCTCACAAAATGATAATATTTGCTCATCACCACAAGGTTCTTGATGGAGTGCAGGTGAGGAATTCTGTTGTCAGCATTTACTGCATGCTGATTGGAAACCAGCGGTATTTTCTAATTAAAGATGATTTTCCCTCAAGGTGTACTTGGGAACATGAGTTTGATTTTTTTTGGCTAAATATTATACATTGCTGGCTTCCTTAGTTCCATTACAATCATAATATAGGAGGAGTGACCTCGTTCATTGTTTGTTTTTGTTTCCAGCTGCAAGAAAAATGAAAACTTGAAATTATGACAATTTTTTTTCAGGTTTTTAAGAAAAGAACCAGTGTCTTACAGATTTGAATTAGTCCAATTTTGATTCTTTTTTTTTTTTCGCTTTGAACCAAACTTTTCAGGATTTAGAGCACATTATTTACATGTTATGTAAATAATAATATGGGTTTCAAATAATTTTAAGAGAATTACCGTATCATACCTTAATAACGGTGTCCGTATTTCAAGGAATTTTCAACCAAAAGTAGTATTTGCCGGTTGGTTTGCAACACAGAAATATTCTTATTATTGATAATTTAATTCATAGGGGTCAAGTGCTAGGTGTTGACTAACTGGTTTGATTCACACTTTCTTATCCATTGTTAGTTTGCTAAAGTGCCGTGGGGTTTTGTAACTATTTTGGTGTTGATTTGGTTTTTGAGGAGGAAGTGATAGTTGTCGTGCTAGGTTGGAAGTGGGCTATGGTGGCGAGTTTCGAAGAAAGGAGTGACTCTTGACTGTATTGTTTTGATGTGGTTGATATGATTGGAGTGTAATAGAAGATCTTTTGATACTGTGGAGACGTTATATAGACTGAATGGTGTTTTACTAGCTAATATATACAATTGAATGCGTGAGAGAGGTACACCGTAAGTGGATGATACTTTTGACTCTGTGATGCTCTTGGAGATGCGGGAGTCCCTTTTTTGTTCTACTGCCTCTTTTGTAAGGGATGATTCCCCCGCTTGTTGGTTGCCATTCTCTTAATTCCTTTTATCATAAATTTTTTTATTATAAACAAATAAAGGTGTTCTATCTTAATTTAGACCACTCCAAATATACATATACATGCACATGTTGATGTGGACAACATATGAAATTAAGATATTATATTATTTAGATATTATTTTATTTTTCTTTCTAGTTAATTAAGATATTATATAATTTTATTTTCTTTAATTAAGGATTTAAGTTTTTATTTTTAATTAAGATTTATGCTTATAAATAAGATGATCTTTTGATGTATTAATCATACTTTTGATGAATAAAAATTAAGTTTTAAATTTTGATTGTTAGTTTAAAATTTATTTTCTTGTTTGTTCTTTTTGGTTACTAGTGTTTTAATCACTGGTCGCCCAACATCATTTGGTATCAAAGTATAACTTTGATCCATTGCCTTTCCCGCCGCAGTTCATTGCCGCCTTCTCTGCTGCCAGTTGCCACCTACCATATGTGTTGTCTCTACCACCTACTACCAGCTGCCGCTAGAGCCGTCACCGCCATCCATCACATTCGCCATCACTGTCTCATGCTGACACCACCACGTGCTGGCTACACCCACCACTGCCATCGATGCTCCATCTCGACGCTAGTCGCATAGCGCCACTGGTTGCTGCCGCCATTCCGCACCTCCGCCATCGCTGCAACTCCCCAGTTGCTAACCACCCCAGTTGCGATGTTCCTTTCGTGACATCGATCTTCGCCAACCACCAGTCGCCGCCGTCACTAGTTTTAGCCAGCACCACTAGTTTCAGCCGTCCTTGTCCTTGCCCTCGCCGCCCAAGTTCGTTGCCGCTGTCATCACTGCGTCTCTGCCTCCTTGCACCATCACCAGCGCCGAGCCCTAACACCCCTTCCCTAAGTTGCTGAACCGTAGAACCCTTCTGTTTATTGTGCAAGGAAGAAGCAAACACCATATTCATATCTCGATCTACATTTTTGTTCAACCTCACCCGCATTTTTGGACATTTCCAAAGCCTTTAAAATACCCACCCCATTGCTAAACATTTACCATAAACCCAGCTCACTATTCGTAATCAAGCCCATTTGATCTCCTTAGTAGCCCATCTAGGCAGCCGTCCCCCAAAAAGGAAAAACACCTTATTTTTTAATCTCTTTTGTCCATCTCATTTCTCTACGATGTCTCCACCTTCCACTTTTGTCAAGCCATTCAACCTTTCTCAACGTTGCTTGTTGCCACGAAAAATGTTTGCCATTAGCCAAAAGCCATTTTTTTTACCACATGAAATCTTTGGCAACTCTCATCCTCCAAAAAAAATCTGTTGTTACCATCTCTGCACAATCTAGGAAACCCCTAAGATCACGTATTTGAGTCGTAAGTTTTTTCAAAAAAAAAGAAAAAGAAAAAGAAAGGAAAAAAAACAAAGCAGTGAAAAAAACGAAAAGGAAAAGGAAAAAAAGAGAGTCAACAACAACAAGTGGGAGTAAAAAAAGCGTAAAAAGAAGTCTCAAAAAAGGGAGTCAAACAAAAAAAAAACACAAAAAAAGAGTAAAGAAAAAGAATTCCTTCGAAGATACCATGAACATCATTCAAGACCTTATGCACTCCTTACGGAGCAACATAGATGGCCTTGAAAAATCTCTAATAGCAATTTATAGGCAACCAATGCTAGACAACAATTTCATGCAACAAAATTCTAGTGCTTTTAATTATTTTCTTAAGTTCAAAAATTTATTAAAATTGTCAGACACTTGCCACTTCCTATGTAATGTTGCTAATCAATTTCTTTTTGACTTACGCCAAGAAATCCAAGATGTGATGTTGCACTATTATCACGCTTAGAAGATAACTATGAGGACGATATAGCGGTAGAGGTGTATGTAGAGGAAGAAATTTTTTTTCATCCTAAGCCCACTTCCTTATCACTAGTTTTTTCATGTGAGGCACATCTTGCTCCAGATGTTCTTTTACCGCACATATCAGACTAGGGCTCTCTTGACAATGTTGAGTCTGCAGATGTTGCTAATTCTTTTTCTCCTCAAGGTCTGATTGTGCACGACATGCCTTTATAAAAAGTGCTTCTACCACTGTTAGAATAAAGGGGATTATAGAGAAGAGTGTATCTTACTAAAGGAGACCTACACCCATATTTATTAAGAAAAAGAGGATTACAATAGCTACCGTGGGCATTCCCACATAATGCCACGTACTATAATATATATAAATATATTAATTCTTACTACTTAACACCCTCCCCTCAAGTTCAAGCATATATATCAATCATGTCCAACTTGTTACAGATGTAATTGACCTGAGATCCCGGCAATGCCTTAGTGAATAAGTCAGCAAGTTGTTTACCAGATCGAACCGAACCAAACCCGATGGTGCCATTCTTGTACTCATTACGAATAAAGTGATAGTCAATCTCGATGTGTTTGGTTTACTCATGAAACACCGGATTCGTGGCAATATAAACTGTAGACTTATTATCACACCACAATTTAGTATGACTCATAGGCGGTTCTCCTAACTCGATAAGAAGCTGTCGAACCCACATAATTTCAGATGTAGCTAATGCCATGGACTTGTATTCTGCTTCTGCACTTGATCTCGATACCACGTCTTGCTTCTTGTTTTTCCATGACACGAGGTTCCCACCAACAAAAACAGAGAACCCTGATGTGGATCTTCTAACAATTGGACATTCTGTCCAGTCTACATCAGAATAGCCCTCAGTACGTGAATGACCCGATTACAAAACTATAGACCCATTCCAGGGTTGCAGTTAAGATACCGGAGAATACGAAAAACTACATTCCAGTGAGTACGAGGATCAGACATGAATTGACTCACAACGCTGACCGGGTAGGCAATGTCTGGTCTAGTCATGGTAGTCAAATAATTAAGTTTCCTCATCATTCCTCGATACCTGTCTGGATGAGGAAACACGTCACCTTCACCAGAACAAAGTTTCATACTTGGATCCATCGGAGACTCCACATTTTTTGCATTCAGTAGACTGGCATCACGCAAAATGTCAATCACATATTTTTTTCAGAAATAAAGATCCCATACTTACCTCTAGCTACCTCGACTCCCAGAAAATATCGCAAGTGGCCAAGATCCTTCGTTTGAAATTGTGACTGCAAGAAAGTCTTTAGGTTGCCAATCCCAACATGATCATCACCAGTAATAACAATATCATCAACATAGACAACAAGAAGAATACATCCTGCATCAGTCCGACAAAAGAACACTGTATGATCTTTGCCTGACTGTCGTAGTCCAAACTGTTGTACCACCGTGCTGAATCTCCCAAACCAGGCCCGAGGAGATTGTTTTAGACCGTATAAGGATCGACGAAGTCGACACACAAGGCCAGACCCCCCCTGAGCAGCAAACCCGGGAGGTTGCTTCATATAAACTTCTTCCTGAAGGTCACCGTGGAATAAGGCATTTTTGACATCCAGCTGATACAGGGACCAATTCTTGGTGGCAGCAAGAGAGATGAATAACCGAATGGAGGTCATCTTGGAGACGGGAGAGAAAGTCTCAAAGTAGTCAACGTCATACGTTTGAGCATATCCCTTCACACCAAGGCGGGCTTTTGAACGAGCCAAAGAACTATCAGGATTCACCTTCACTGTATAGATCCATTTACAGCCAACAGCCTGCTTCCCGGCAGGAAGAGGAACAAGCTCCCAAGTACCATTATGCTCTAAGGCAGACATTTCCTTTAACATAACTGATCGCCAACCAGGATGAGAGAGAACCTCTGAAACACTTCCTGGAACAGCAGAAGTATCTAGTACAAAAATAAATGCCTGTAAGGAAGCTAACAACCCCTTATAAGACTCAACATACCTGGGGTGATCCCGACATCGGCGATATAGGCGACGAGCAGCAATAGAGAGCTCACTTGCTGGCGGATCAGCCGACGAGAGGACTGGCTCAGCAGGGGTCAAATCACTTGGAGGTGAAGGTGCAGGAGGCGACGTGGAGAGCGGGTTAAGAGAGGTAGCAGGAATATCAATGGTAACCCGAGAAAACATAAAATCAATAGACAAAGGAAGGGGAGATGATGTGCGATCTAGAGAGGGACGGGAAGGAGATGGTGAATAGAAAGGGATTGACTCAAGAAAGGTGACGTCCCGAGACACAACAAATCGACGGAGGGCAGGACAATAACACTGATACCCTTTTTGATATTGAGGATAGCCAACGAACACACATTTGAGGGCACAAGAATCAAGTTTGGTAACCTATGGTCTGGTATCGCGCACATAGCAGATGCAACCAAAGATTTTAAGTGGCAAAGAGTGTAGAGGCGCCATAGGAGTTAGTACAAATATAGGAGAAATACCACCTAATACAGTGGACGGCATACGATTAATGAGATAGCACGCCGTAAGAATCGCCTCACTCCAAAACAGATGAGGCACATGCATATGAGACAATAGAGCCCGGGCTGTTTCTAACACATGTCTATTTTTTCGTTCAGCTACCTCATTTTGTTTGGGAGTATCAGGACACGACCTTTGGTAGGAAATACCACGACTGAGCAAGAATTCCCTAATAGAAGTAGACAAATATTTCCTCCCATTATCACTCCGCAAGATTTTAACACAAGCACCAAATTGAGTTTGTATAGTCATGCAAAATTGGGCAAACACAGACAAAACCTCAAACTTATGCTTTATTAAATAGAGAAAGGTGATGCGAGAGTAATCATCAACAAAACTCACAAAGTAGAAAAAACCAAATAAAGAGGTGACCGAACTAGGTCCCCAAACATCGGAATGAACTAACTGAAATGGAGCTGAAGCTCTTTTATTGACACGAGAAGAAAAAGACATACGCAGGTGCTTAGTAAAACGACATGACTCACTCAATAGTTGACACAGACTTTAGACTATGGTAGAGTATTTTGAGATTCTATAAACTGGGATGCCCAACATGACAGTGAATATCAAGAGCAGAAGATGATACGGCTGAATATACTTGGGCAGGAGTAGCATCCAGCAAGTATAACCCCCCTGAGACCCGTCCTCTACTGATAGTCCTCTTCGTCGAAAGATCCTGAAAAATACAAGAATCAGGAAAGAATGCCACTGAACAACCCAAATTAGAGGTAATTTGGCTGATGGATAGTAAATTGAAGGGGTTATCAGGGGTATGCAAGACATTATATAAAGAGAGAGCAGTGGTTGGTGTCGTAACACCGCAACCCTTGACAGCTCCATTAGCCACCAAGAAACCAGCATGACCAGGGGTACGCTTATAATCAGAGAGAATACCTGATGATCCATCCATGTGAGCAAAAGCGCCAAAATCTATAACCCAAGTGTGGGGGGTAGCCACACATACAGTAGGATTACTTGCAAATGTGGCTGCTGGTCCCTCAGACGAACTCGCATTCTGTCCAGTCTGTCCATACATGTACTGATCGTACTCTGCTACAGTCATCTCCATAACCCGTCTGGCTGACCTGGACGCTCCATGAGAACTCGACTGGATATAGTCTGGCTGGCTGAACTTGGATGTGGCATTGGTCACCAGTGGGGGCTTTCCATGAAATTTGTAGCACTCACTACAAATGTGCCCCATAATCTCGCAATAATAGCATGTACGGGTCTCGCGACCACTATCACGACCCCCTCCACGACCAGACCGACCACTACCACGACCGCGGCCTCGACTGCTGCGGTTGCCATGAATACCTACTAGAACAGATTGGTCAGATGCCTCAA
>JAULJZ010098224.1:0-12000 GCA_032270985.1 Heliamphora pulchella | reverse complement strand
TGCTCCGGTGTCGATAAGAACACTGGCCCATGATCTATAGACTAGAAAAGTACCTCTAATCATGGAGGTGGTAGCAGTAGCATCGGGTACGATCGGTGCTTTGGATGAATTGGGGTCTGCAAGAACATAAGCTCTGGTCTGTCCACTGTGGCCTTGTACTGCGGACTGTCTGCCTGACTATACTGATGCGCCCCCTTCTACGAATCTAGATGGCTGGCGTCCTTGGGCAGATGGAGTAACAGGTGCTCCAGCTGTACTCTGCATACTCCCTCCTCTGGGGTAATCCCTCCGGATGTGCT
Source organism: Heliamphora pulchella (assembly GCA_032270985.1). Lineage (NCBI taxonomy): Eukaryota > Viridiplantae > Streptophyta > Magnoliopsida > Ericales > Sarraceniaceae > Heliamphora > Heliamphora pulchella. The sequence goes on along the minus strand of JAULJZ010098224.1, from coordinate 11,701 downwards.
TAGACTGGCTGCACTCAAAACATATCACTGGGCCCATCCCCTGTGCTTGTGACTGCGACTGTGCCTGAACAGTTGCTGGACTCCGGCATTCTGCCACACGATGCCCTGGCCGCTGGCATCTGTGACAAAGAAGCTCCCTCTGCTCCGACCTTCCCATTGAAGCTACAGGAGTCCCAGGTGTAGAAGACTGTGGCGGATACGACCCCACCGGATGAGAACTTGGACCAGACATCCGTCGATGCTTGTTCTCCCTGCATCCCTGGGACTGAGCAAGTCCCCCGTCCTGCTGACTCCTACTATCCCTGTCTCTGCGCGTCTCATTTAGGATATCTTCCACTTTCATGGCCATCTATACGAACTCTGTAAAGGCCTGTGTCTAAAATGTTGCCACTCTATCTCGAATAGCGGGCCTCAAACCCCTCTCGAATCTCTTTGCACGAAACTCATCAGTAGGCACAATCTCCTCTGCAAATCGGGACAGGCTAGTGAACTCAGCCTCATACTCAACCACTAACGTCGTCCCCTGAGTCAGAAACAAGAAGTCCTCTCTGTAGTGATCCCTTAGAGTCGCTAGAAAGTATTTCTCCAGAAATACCTTCGTGAATGCCTCCCAAGTGCCTCCCACTGTGGTCTTGGCGAACTTCCACCACATGTGAGCACTCCCCCTCAGCTGGAAAGCAGCAAATGAAACCCGTAGATCATCCTCCTCAATCTGAACAGTATCCAGAATCCTGGTAACTAGCTCCAGCCATTCAGTGGCCACCGTGGGGTTGGGATCCCCAGAAAAGGTAGGAGGGTCCGGACGGAGAAACTCACGCATCGCGACCGTCGCCCTCGGCTCAGGTATGCTCTCTCTCCCCTAGAGGCCTTAGCCAGCTGCCGGATGGAGCCTACCATCTCACGCATCAAATCTCCATCAACAGGTCCTTGGGGTGCATTAGCATCCCTAATATCTGGGACTGGAACGTCCCTTCGGCCAGAACCACGGCCATAGCCTCGACCACGGTCTCGTCCTCCCCGCGTGGACATAATTCTATACGAAAGCAACATAACAGGGTAAGAATCCATACAACATGTTATTGCTAAAAGACATATCATGTATAAGCATGCTATCTGGGTATAAGCATGCTAAAAGACATATCATGTATAAGCATGCTAAAAGACATAATTCTATACGAAAGCAACATAACAGGGTAAAAGACATATCATGTATAAGCATGCTAACACATAGCCACTTAAGATCATGTCACCACATCTCACATACCAAGGAGAACCAACAAGAAGGACGCGTCTATCTGGATAACCTACATAGATTTCGAGCTAGAAATCACGTCCGCGAAACGCGTCTCTAACAAAGCTCCCAAGTTTGTTAATCCAAATACCCGAAGGCAAGACTAATCAATCCTAATGTCCAACCTCCATGCCCACATATACACAACCATCATGCTAAACAAACTAACATGCTTATGTAAGAAAACTCTTGAATACATGTAATCAAGCACACATACGTCCTCACAAGATGATGTACCCTCTTTCCCATGGCTCATAGGTATTCAAACCCAGAGCTCTGATACTAAGTTGTTACGTCCCAAACACCAGGGTCACACGAAATCCCACAAATAAAACACAGTTTCAAAAAATAAGATTTTACAGTTGGAAAATCATCAACTCAAAAATATACTTCATTTGGATAAAAAATAAATCCCCACAGTTTAACTCTCATAAACTGTAAACATGCATTCTCATATATGAATAAATATATCACCTCAAGGCGTACAAACCAGCCTTCTGAAACAGGCGCCACATGTATAAGTACATGTCCAAAACAGAAAACTACAACTAGCCTTCCGCCACCACAGGAATCTAGGTCAACTCCACGCGCTCACCTGAGAAGGTTTACAGCAAAATCCCACACCGTAAGCCGAAGCCCAATAGAACATAGACAATAAAGCTATAACGCAGGCTATGCAATTACACACACACAGGCTCAATCACAGGAGCCAAAAAAAGTTTTTCTTCCAAAATCACAAGTTTTTCATCAGACTAGCACGAGTCTCAAAAATGTTTTATCTCATAAAACTCCACATTTTTCATCCTTCAAACAATGCATATCATCCTAACAGATATCATGCCACAGTTAAGGGAAAGCTGTAAATAAACAGTAAGCACCACTTAGGCCACACAGCCGAGGAGAAAAGATCAAATGTAATCCTATGTACCAACTCTGTCACACCGACAAATGTAACAACTATTGACTCTCTTCCATTACCCTAGACCCACAAGCTTAGTAATGACAAGTTCTATACAGAGTCACGACAACGATGCCATTAACGGAGGCACCCAAACTGCTCAATTTACGGGAGATAACCGAAGATACAGAGCACCTACTGCTTAATTTACAGGACTTGAGCCCGAGGGTACAAAGCACCCACACACATTCAATTTACGGGGACTAACCAGAAGGTACAGAGCACCTACGCTACGCACGTTTCTGAACTTACACCGACGAGCAATGGAAGCCCAATTCAACCCAACCCACTGTCACGGTACATCTATGAAAAACATTTAAAACCCGACCGTAGCTCAACTACAAAAACTCATAAAATAGTTCATTCAACACATGTATAAAAGAGATCCAATCCATCAACATGGAGATCTAAAACCATTTCCAACAAACGTTTAAAAGGTAAGGCTCAACCCCGCGGGTTAGCTCCTAATCACCAAAAAGACGTTTTTCACATTTTTCACAAAACACCTCACTTTCAAACCTCCTTTTGAAAATTACGAATACCACGTACCTGAATCACGTATATAACCAAGAAAATGCGTAAAAACCCACTTTTACCCAAAACTAAGGTTTACACATGAAAATCACATTTGATGTATTTTCTAACCGGTAAAAATACGTATAATTATATATATCACCCTTATACAGCAGTAGGGTCTAGAATTCTACCTCAGAGAGTCAAGAACTCGATGTCTCAAAACTAAACGGCGTCATAACGATAATTTGACCGGATGGATGTGAAGCCCTTGGCCCCGATAGCAAGGATCCACAAAGGAATCAACCCAAAACTAAGCCACGAACCCTCAAAGCTAGAGAGAAGGCAGAGAAAAGGAGAAACTTAGCTGTTAAGAAAGGTTTAAATAAATATCTCCAGCCCCTGGGATATTTATCAAAACGCAAAAAAGTTACTGTTCAGTCGACCGAACCTAAAATTTTCTGTTCAGTCGACTGAGCCACACCCTTCAGTCGACCGAACTACTAGGCAGTATGTTTTTCAAGAAAAAATAAGAATTTTGGTCCAAACACAAGCCAAACAAGACTCTACCAAACTCCAAAAAGCGTATAACACATTTATATATATGCTGTTCTACAACTTGAAGGCATAACTCATGCATCGAGGCTATTCATATACTGGAATAAACACGTCATGTATACAAATAACTCAAAAAGAACATGTTCGGGGTCTCACACCGGAGGCCTCGAGAAGGCTTGATATGCCCCACCGATTCTCCATTGATGAGCACCGAAAAGAAAGTGGTGGTAAGACACGTCATGATTTTGGTTATCCAAGAAGAACTAAAACCCATCTTTGTCATCAACTGTTTAAGGAAGGTCCATTCGACCCTATCATAAGCTTTACTCATATCCAACTTCAGAGCCAGATTTCCTCTTGACCCTTGCTGCTTCTTCATTGAATGTAGTGATTCAAAAGCTACCACAATGTTGTCGGTGATCAGCCTTCCAGGCACAAAGGCACTTTGCACAAGGTCAATAATGGTGGGGAGAATAAGTTTGTGACGATTCGAAAGCGACTTTGCAATTACCTTATAGATCACATTGCAGAGGTTAATCGACCTAAAGTCAGACACCTTTTTGGGATTTTGTACCTTCAGAATCAGAGAAATATGAGTAGTATTTATAGACTTGAGTGAACCACATTTATTTAGAAAGTCTAAACATACTGTCATAACATCCTTGCTTACAATGTCGCAATAATGCTGATAAAACAGGGCGGGCATCCCGTCCGGTCCTAGAGCTTTTTGTGGGTGCAAATGTTATAGAGCTGCCAATATTTCCTCTTTCACGAAAGGTCAATCAAGAGCTAGATTCATGTCCTCTGAGATGCATCTGGTGATGTGGGAGATCACTGGTGTTAGGTTGAGGGCTTGGTCAGTAGAGAAGATATGCTGGAAATAGTCAATGAAAGTCTGCTTTATGAAAATTGGATCTGAGACCCATAAACACGCCACAGTTTCTATTCCGGATATGAAGTTCCTCTTTCTTCTTTAGCTAGCTTTTGAATGAAAAAAATTTGTATTTCTATCTCCCTATGTAAGCCACACTGCCCGAGATCTTTGCCTCCAATATATTTCTTCCTTCTCAAGAAGCTCATTGATATCCTTTTCCAGCGTGTGTACCTTCTGCAACATATGAGGCATCTAGGAACTCTCTTGAATAGAGTTCAATACTGCTTGCTTGTGCCTGAGCTGGCGTGCCACGAACCCAAACATAAACTTCCCCCAAGTTGTAAGAGCCAACAATGTACTTTTGATCCGGTTATAGAGGTTAGTGACCGGATCCCCAACATGTGGCCCAGTCCATGCCTGTTGTACTATGGGCTTGCTTGCTTGTTCGGTTGTTCACATTGCCTCAAAATGAAACCTATTTTGCCTCTGTTGCTGGGTTGGGCTTCCTTCATCCGGCTTAAGAAAGATCAGTCGGTGGTCCGATACTGAGGAAACAAGATGGGAGAGCCCGTAATTAGGGAACATTGCTCTCCAGTCCCTCGTACTAAAAGCCCGATCCAGCTGCTCCCGTACATTCTCTTACCATACTCTTTTGTTGCTCTATGTGAACATATTGCCTATGAATCCCACATCTCTAAGGAGACAGGCATTAATCGCATTCCGAAAGTCCTCCATCTGTTTCTCAGATTTGAGAGTGCGGTCTTCTTTTTCATCAGTGTACATTACCTCGTTGAAATTGCCAATAACCAGCCAAGGGAGAGAAGAGAGGCCTGTAAGTCGTCGAAGAAGAGTCCATGAGTGGGCTCGCTCCTTAGACTCTGGGTGACCATAAAAACCAGTGATACGTCTCTGAAGAGAACCATCCGGTTGACACACCACGCAGTCAATGTGGTAGGAAGAGAAAGACCGGATTGAGACATACAGGGTATCTTGCCAGAGAAGGGAAAGTCCCCCTCCTAAACCCTGCCTGCTTACATGAAAACCACATTTGAAATCTAACTTGCGCCGAAGACGATCTGCCGCAACCTCCTCTAATTTTGTTTCGATAAGAAACACCATGTCGGGAACTTGAGTCTTCACCAGGTTGTGAAGAGCGCTAACGGAACGAGGGTTCCCAAGCCCTTGAACGTTCCAGCATAACAAACTCATGGTGATCGGCAAGGCCATCGAGCGGCCTTCGCCGTTGGAAAAAAGGAGTTTGAGTCATCAATCGCCACATGGTTCACAGCTGGAGAGATGGTACTGATCTGTTTTGCCTTCTTTAGAGGTTGAGATGAGTCCATAGTGGTTGTATCCGCAATAGAGCGCTTGAAAAAAAGTTGTTGCAGAGTAGCAGTATTGGTGGTGTGGCGAGTTCTCCTCGCCCAAGATTTCTTCTTCCGCAAGGAAGTGCACTGATCACCATTAGCAGAAATAGAAAATTATTGAGACTCAGTCAATAGTCCGTCTAATTGCATAGGGCACGGAAGGGATAATACTGGGTTAGAATCAATCAGCTTCCCTTCCATCTTGGAATAATTTCTAAACACTCCCATATCTAACGATTCTAGAGCGGGAGATGAATCCCTAAGGGGAATGGACCGAGTCAATGATTGCTTGTTGCCTTTTTTTTCTCCCATGACTAACGCTAAATGAAGGAGCTGCTCCAATTGGAAAGATGTTGCTATCTCACTTGACCCTCCTTCCTTTTCAGAACCGTGGTTAAGCTGACTCGGGGCTCTCTTGCTTTCATGGAAATACTGAGGCAGCTGCATCATCGGGATCTCCGTCTCTGAATTAATCTCCTAATTAGCTGGGATTATTACATCAACCTTCCTTTCCTGTTCAGAATCCCCATGCATAGCCTGCTCGTTTCCATAACCGCCTAGGCCCACACGCTCCTACTCCTTGCCATATCCAGCCTCCCTCACGCTCCCATGGACCAATGGGATTTTCTGCAAGTTTCCCTCTTTGATATTCCCATTAACCGGTGGCTTATTTCCTTGCATAGGTGTCTTCTCACTCTCCTTTACAGTATCAATCAACTCCTGAAAATGCAGAGTTGCATGGGAAGAAATTGCATCTGTTTGGGTGTGTGAATTAAGCTTATCTGGCAGTTTCTTTGATTCAAAAAAAACCGCAGTAGTTAGTGGAGGAATCCCGCCTATCGTGCACCTGTCCCTCTTGATTCTGTCATCAACAGCCTGGATTGGCATGGCTGTGACTGAAATAACCCCTATCGCCTGGACTAGGGACTGATTGGAAATTAGCTTCGCAGGAATTAGCCTCTCGCCACTTGTATTCGACGCGGCTGGAAAGGGTGTCTCTGAACTGTTCTCCCATAGCTGTTCCTTCTCCTTCCCCTCTTTTCGATTATAACGGAAAACTCCACTATCTTTGGACGCATGCAACCATACGCCATATTGAAAGGAACCGACCTCAAGATCACACCCAGCTTCGATCCATGCAGTGCAAGTTTTGAAAATGTGTCCAAGGAATCCGCACCAGAAACAAAAATCCGACAACTGTTCATAAGTGAAAGAAACCCACGTAGTGCTGGCCAGGGGAAGATTGAGTTTAATGCCTCGTCTCAATGGTTTGGAGATATCCATATGAATTTTCCCCAGCATGACCCACCTTCACCGATATCCATGTCCTCGAAAGATCCTACTCTGTTACCAATAAGTTTTGCGACGTCTCTTGTCATGCTAATTAGAGGGAGATCATGAACATGAACCCAAAAGGAGGAGAACAGCAGCTGGATGTTGGATGGCTTTACTAGCCCATCAAAATTGTCCAGGATTACTAGAGAGTTGTCGAAGCTCCATGGTCCCAGCAGGAGTACCTTTTTGAGATCAGCATTATGTTCAAAATGAAAAACAAAAAGATTGTTTCCCACCTCCTTGATGGTGACCTTTCTGGCTAGCATCCATGCCGAGAGCATGGTTGATTTAAATGCTTCTCTATTGAAGTACTTAGCTATTAGGACTTTGCCTATCAAACAGTATGCCGCGATTTCAGTTGGTGTCTAAACTAGTTCTTCATCCACATTCAGTTCATCTTGTTCTTCTTCGGTGAGACTAATCTTCTTACGTAGGTTTATAACTTCCTCTGCCATTAATAATGCAAAAACTAGAAACACCAGCAATACAGAAAAAACCATATCATCACAACAAAAGAGGTCAATGGAAAAAGGTCGAGGGCAACCACACTCGAGGTAAAATCTCGAAGGGGAGATGGAGAACTCTCATAGAGAGAGAGAGAGAGACTAGCTCTCATAGAGAGAGAGAGAGAGAGAGAGAGAGAGAGATGTTGCCTTAAAATGTTTGCAACTTAACTAGAGATGATGCAACCAACATGATTGTCACAACAATTAATGTAGGCAAGCGACAGTTGGATTTCTTTTTTAATCTTGAGATCATGTACATGAGAAATTAAGTTCGAGGTTGTCAGTATCTTTTTGAGCTTTGATATTCGATTGGTCCGACTAAACATCACTTAGCCTTTGGTAGAGTTGGATCAAGCTAATTCATCCCATTTTGGTGGGTTTCCTTCCAGTTTTGGGTCCCTGGTGAGTTTGAGTATTTATGGTCATGCATAATATAGACCGCTACCTTTGATCACCCACTCTAATTTTTTTATCAATTAAAAGAAGAAAAAAAAATGAACTAGATCGATTCTCAAGAGAAAAAACTTGGTTGGGCTGTTGCTATCATAAAAACCATCACACCAACAATTTATATTCATCATTGTTGAATGAAAGGCCATTTTTTCCTAAAGAAATTAAAGCACACTGATAGGTTTATGTGCTTGGTGGGCAAACCTTTCAGTGAATGACCTATATTATATTGGGATTTTAGGCACAAAACCCCTAATAAGTGGTATCAGAGCTAGGTTAAAGGCTTAATCACAAGATTGTAGCAGAGATGACAAACATTATATATGAAGGTGAGAAGTTCATCAGCAAGAATAACTTTTCTCTGTGGCAGAGGCGGATGAAAGATCTGTTAATTCAGCAAGGGATCTTCAAAGCATTACTCGACAAGGCAAGGAAGCTAGAGAAGATGAACGACGATGATTGAGATGATCTTGATTGCAAGGCCAGGAGTTTGATTCGGTTGAATCTAAGAGACGAGGTTATTCACAATGTGCTCGATGTAGAGACAACACGCGAGATTTGGCAGAAGCTGAAAGGTCTCTATATGAAGAAAAATTTGACTAATAAGTTGTAAGTGAAGAAATAACTGTATGGACTACAGATGAAAGACGATACAAATTTTTTGAAACATTTAAATACGTATAATATGCTTATCACACAGTTATCCGGGTTTGGAATAAAGGCTAATGATGAAGATAACGTGATATTCTTGATGGCATCGCTTCCGATGTTATCATTTGATGACAACGCTGATGTACAGAAAGGACACTCTAGAGCTTGAAGAGGTTACTCATACTCTTTTTTCAAATGAGAAGATGAAAAAGGGCAATGAATCTGATGCAGAAGACGTGTTTGTAGCTAAGTCTGAGTCAAGCAACGAAAGGAGTAGATCTAGTGAGCAAGGTTCCAATAGTGGTAGATCTCGGTTCAAGTCACGTGAAAGAAAGGATGTGGAGTGCTACTATTGTCACAAAATAGGTCATTATAGGAGCCATTGCCAAGAATTGAAGCAGCATGTGTAGGAGAAGAAGAAAGGAGAAATGCTTGTAGAGACTGTCAGTTTTGCCGAAGAATCGTTAGATGGTGAGGCAGACAGTGAGTTACTTTCAATTTCTCCTAGTTTTGATACTCTGTCCGAGTCATGGATAATAGACTTAGGATGCTCGTACCATATATGTCCAATGAAAGAATGGTTTGATACGTATAAGCCTTGCAACGGTGATACGGTTCTGATGGGGAATAATGCAGCCTGCACAACCGTTGGTATTAACAATAACCTTCTGATCCTTAGGATTATAAATAAACCACCCTTCATTTTTTTGGGATATCCAACAAAGAAATAGACTTCTGTTCTTGGTTCTAACTTATTCGTATTCCCTTTCAACACGTGTGCTGGACACCCCCAAATTTGAATATGTCTTAGACTAGTATTATACACGATCCACAATTCTGTGGAAGTATAAGGTGTTAGCCTAAGGGTATTTTAATAGATTTTTGTTAACCCATGGCTATTTTAATTGATTTTGATGATTTTATTAAATCACATTTTCTAATTAAATGTTTAAAAATATATTATATTTAAATATTTTTTAAAAAGGTAGTGTCGATACTACATGCATATATCTTGACACCTTATACCATTTGTACTGACATATTGTGCTAAATGGGTTGACATTTAGTGTTCTTGAACAGAACGTTTTGTGTCGACACCAACTAGCTTTTGGGTTGACACCTATAGGCAAAGCACGTTTGACAAATTCAAGTGTGTCGACACCATTATGGTTTAGGGTTGACACCTTTAACTGCTTTGCTTGAGATGTTTTAGGAGAACAGGTTGTGTTGAGACCAATGACTGATTGTGTCAACATTTCTAGTATTGGACCAGAATCCAAGTTAAGTCGACACTAGTTACAACCTTAGTTGACACCAAGTCCAGGCCGGAAGAGCACATTGAGTCGATACCAACACACCAAATCTCATAGATAAAGTAAATAAATATAAAATATATCTTTTATGAGAATTGAACTAAACCAGTTAAAACATAGTACACCAAATCTCAACTAAAAGATCAAAGTTTGACACATGTATAATCTTAGCTCAACCTTTTAAATCAAAACAATGAGTAAAAGACAAGTAAAATAAAATAACCAAAATGGCCCTCATTGGTCGGCCCTACTTTGAAGATTGTGCCAAAAAATTTTTTTTGCATTTTATGCTCAAAATTAAGAAAAATATATACAAATCAAGTATCATTATAACCTAAAAATTTCTAAGCAAGTAATGATGATACCAATATAAAATTATATGTCCACAATAGCAATACATGTCATCTTTTTAAAACCCTTACACACCAAATCATCATTTAAAGCTAAATTGACACATCCTAACAAAAGAGCTTAATTTATCTTATGTGACAATACACAATTAATGATTCTGTTCCATAGAAAAAGAGAAAATAAAAATATACATCAAGTTAATTTTTAAAATCTTTTCTTGAACAATGTAATATAAATACATCATTAAATTCTTAATATAATAATAATAAAATATAAATTCAGATTGTTAGCCCCAAAAATCTTCCATATATCATTTAACAAGACACTACCTCCACCACCTCTCACACCACCAATCACAACCCATGCATGTTTTCCACCACCTTACACCACCACCCACCACCATCATCATCTCCACTACCTAAAACCATTATAAAAATAGCCCCATGGCCCTCATTTTTCTTCCATGGACGAAATCTAGAGGGGGAGAGTGAGGAAGAAAGAAAAAGAAGAAGAAAGAAGAAGAGGAAAGAAGAAGGAAGGAGATAGGAGATCCTTAGAGCACCAAAAGATAAGTCTTACCAACCTTCAACCTTAAATCAACTCTTCTAAGGTAAGAAAAACATCAAACTCTCTGCTCTTACTCATCTCAAACTTTCCTCTCCTCATTCTCAAACTTAAAAACAAAATCAAGAATCAAAACACAAGAATAAAGGCATAAAATGTGAGACCCTGTACCGTTTTATTTTCATATTTATGCATATTCGGTGTTTTGTACACGTGTTGGCGTTTTCTCCTTAATATGCGTATATGAGTTATGATGCATATTTTGGTTAATCGGAGTATACAGGGTTGGTCCCGGGGGCTGCGGGGAGTTATGGTGCGAATTTCAAAAATTAAAAAAAATATATTTTGGAGGTCTATAAATATCGAGAGTTAGATATTTTCAAAAGATATTTTCAAAACTTAACTCCTAAGTTTCCTCCTTTTTCTCTCTGCCTTCTCTCTAACTTCTCGAGGGCCCAGGGCTTGATTTTTGATAAACCAACTGCTGATCCTTAGTAACGACAACGTGGTCTACGCATCCATCCGGATGGAATTTGATTCTGACGAAGCTCGGATTTGCACGTGGATTGAGGCATGGGTTTTTGACCCAACGAGGTAGGATCTCAGATTCTACTGCTGTATAAGGGTTGTATATGTAATCTTATGCTATTTCACCATTTAAAAATGCATGAAATGTAGTTTTATGTTTTAGATCTGGTTTTTGATTAAAAACTATTTTTCGGCATTTCGGTGGATGGAAGTGTGTTTTGAGGGTTTCCTTTTGAGGTTTTGGTGCGAAGCTCGGGCGTGTTGATGCTTGAGGGTGTTGTATGAGCGTTTGATGGGTGTTTGGAGGTTTGATTTGAGTTTTGGGAGCAAAAAACAAGTGAACCCGTAGCCAGAAAACAAAATCTGGGGAAGTTCAGTCGACTGAACCTTGGAGGTCAGTCGACTGGATCTTGCTTTGGGGAGTTCAGTCGACTGGACCAGG
>JAULJZ010098213.1:0-12001 GCA_032270985.1 Heliamphora pulchella | reverse complement strand
TATTCTTTTTTAAAATAAATATTATTTCAAGACACATGTTTCAGTTGGAGTACTTCTAAAAATCTTATCAACAAGTCGATTTTTTAAGGCACTCAGAACTACATTCCCAATCAAGTCTGACTTTCTAATCCATACAGATTGAATTTTAGGTAAGGATATCGTGGGGGTGCTAGATTTTTGACAAAAAATAGCTTTCTGCCAGTTGATCGCTTGAGCACCTAAATGGTCCGTTCGAGCACTATACTGCCAATGAGCTATTTTGTCTCTCTGCTAGTTGCTCGCTTGAGTGCCCAAAGGGTCCACTCGAGTACTTGACTGGCAGTGAGCTAACTCGTGTAGCTTTCTACATCAGGGTTTAATGTGTCTCAGTATTCTATAATGATGACAAATGGGAATAAATTTTTAAATTTGTTTTTTAACTTTGGTGAATATTTATAAAAAATATTTTTTGAAATTTGATCCTGGACTTGAACAGAATTTTTAAAATATTTTGATCAGAATTTTTTTGGATCATTCACAGTTTTCACAAAATTGATTTTACCTGAGTCTTTTGAGATAGAAGATTTTTGAATATACCTAAGTCCGGATCGATTTGACGTTCTTTTTTGTATACTAAGGATTTCTTCCAAAGTTGGAGAACTTGCATTCAACTTCTCAAGAGTAGTATTAGAAGAATCAAGATCTTTTTGCAAATTTAAAACTCTTAACTCAAGTAACATTTTTGACTCAATATTTTCATTCAAATTTTTCTCAAGATTAGCAACTTTATTTTTAAAATTTTGTATAATTCAATTAAGTCATCTCTTCTTTTTTCCAGCAACATTTAATTTTTTTTTTGTTAAAATAACTTGTTGAGTTTTTAATTGATTAACTTCAGATAAATTCTCATACAGTTTTTGTTTCAAATTTTTTATTTCTTTTTCAAAATTTTTTATTTTTGTAGTTAATTTTAAATTTATTTTAATCAATTTATAACTTTCATTATACAATTTCTTATACGCATGCTGAAGAGATTCACTATCTTTCTATTCACAATCAGATTCATAATTGTTGTCAACTAATTTACTTTATGAACTTTCACTAATAAACTTAAGACTAGTGTATGTGCTTGCATGATTAACAGAATTTAATGAAGCAATAAAAGTAACAAATTTACCATCATTATTGTCAAAATTATTTTCAGAAAAACTGTTATCCTATGACTTTAAGAGTTTTATCATTTTTCTTTTTCTTGGTTGGACATTCATTCGTTACATGGCCATAACCTTAACATTCAAAACACTATATGCACAGAGATTGATTTTTGACCCTTTTATCATCATTCTTAGAATTAGTTTTGAGTTAATCTTTTCCTTTATTTTTCAAATTAAGATTGCTACAATTTTTTATTTTTAAAAGCCTTTTTAAAATTTTTAACAAAATATTTTATAATCTCAGCATCAATCTCGTCATCTTCCTCAGCCTCATCAATGTTATCCTGAATCGTTTTTAAAGTCATACTTTTAGTTTTTTTAAGTTGATATAGACTAGCTTTATAGGTTTGAAGATTTCCAACCAATTGTTCCATTAGCAACGTATCAACATCTTTGCTTTTTTCAATAGAGGTAACTTTTGATTAGAATCTCTCAGGAAGTGATCTCAAAAATTTTTCAACAATGCAAGATTCCAAATTTTTTTTGCCAAGAATAAAGCTAGAATTGACTATGTCACTCAATTTAGCATAAAAATCACCAAAGGTATCATTATCTTCTATTCTTAAAAGTTTCAAAACTAGCCGTGAGCCTTTGATGTTTTGAAATTTTTACAGTTGTAGTACATTCATAAGTGACTTCAAGAATATCCCACGTTTCTTTTGCAATTTCACATGTGCAAATTTGTCAAAATTTTTCCGTTGTAACACCACTAAAGATGGCATTAATACCCTTACTATTTCAGCCTATATTTTCAAAAAAAAAAATTTGACCCATTGTTTTGTTAATTTTAAAATAAAATCATTCATAGACTTGATAATGGGTTGGGTATAGCCATTAATAATTAAAATCAAAACCCTTTCATCGATAAATTTTAAAAATGTCCACATCCAAGCTTTCCAGTAAGGGTAGTTCCCTCCATCTAACGGAGATGATCTAATGGTTGAATTTTCTTTTTTTGAAAATTCCATGATTAAGATTGATTAGGACCGTTTTACAAAATATATATATATATATTTTTGAAAAAAATAATTTTAATCAAAAAAAATTATAACCTTTTTTTAATCAAAAAAATTATAATTATTCTTGAAAATAATAAACCCGCTCTAATACCAATTGAAAAAAATATTTTTATATTTTTTTAACCAAACCAATTAATATATATATATATATATATATATAAATTAATTTATGTCATAAAATGTGAAAAGTAATGAATCAAACATCCAAAATACATGAGATTTTTTACGTAAAAAATCCAACTTAAATAAAAAATCACGGGGCTAGTCCAAGTTCAGGTAATCAAGCACTAACTAATTGAACAGTTACAAGATATCCACTTACAGACTTTGATCGAATTCTCAATTCAAACGCCTTAAACTATTTTGGCGAATTCACGTGCACCATATTCCACTTGATCACTGCAGCAACGAATCCTCGAAACTGTTACTTTAGCAGAATCCTCCATCGGAACTTAGAACACCATCTAAGATTTGTTACGAACAATCTTCGAATATTGAACATACGAGAGATGTTTCTTATTAGCTTTAGAGCATTGAGATTTGAAGTTTAGAAAACTTTCTTCGTACCTGGTCTATGGTATTTTATATAGGCCTCAAAACCAAGCAATTGGAGTTTCAATCGAATTAAAACTACTTAGGGTACGCTCGATCTGGAACTGCTCGAGCGGTCAACCAGCTTGAGCGGTCATGTGCCAGATTATGTTCTACTTACACGGTCATGTGCCAGATTGTGTTATGCTTTCAGCCTCGAGCTCACGGCTATACACATCATCCACACTTCTACTATCCGAGTATAAAAATGACTACATACATTTGGGTCCACGATTTTTTCCTACCAACCCTAGGCCACTCAACCAGTAGGGTACATTATTTAACTTTACTATTCCATATTTCACTTCCATGGGTAAAACTACATAGCCATCTCTACCCCCAGATTCAAACATAAACAACCTCTATCCCTTCAAGAGACATCACACTCATAATTCACCATCTAAGCACCGGGCCAACCATGCCATCAGCACGCATCACGGGTTTGTCAAGTATTATGCACTTAGCACTTGTAAGGGAGACACTAAAGCAACCATGTCGTCTCATAAAAGATCCAATATTACTCACATCTTGATTACGTCCTAGCATATCCCTGTATTCACTAAACACAATTCCCGAACACAATTTCCTAACCATGAGGATCACAATCAAAATTGCAAGTTTTTGCTCCCGTAAAATTCCCAAAGGATCTACACTCACCGCACACTAGAATCGTAACCAAAACGAATACTCATTTCAACACATCAGCGACTTCACGGTTAATCCACTGACCATATCTTTGAGTTTACGCACTCATAACTCAACTCTCGAATCTCAATAAGGAACATGGCTTTCAAAGCTACCAGGTATCACTACACTACCAACAACATCCCACAGGAAAAGGGATACTCTAAAAAAAAAATCATTTATGTCCAGAAATCCAAAATACACTAGGCCAATGATTATTACACTCCCATCCATTATGTTTTCATTCATACCCCATTCTCGAGTACACGACTTAATACATAGCATGGCTCATGACGTACATAATCATCAACACGCCCAAAACTATATCACATATGCAATCACAACAAATAATCTTCGAGGGGTCTCAAACACCCCATCACACCTACTCATAGGATCACTAGTAATGTGACTCATCTCCCGGTAGTACTATTTCACAGAAAAGTTCTTTACAACGATCAACCAATTATCCATCCCTCAACAACACCGGGACAACACTGTGATAACATGAAAATACAACGGGCAACTAACTAAGGTCAACTTATGTCGTTCTCACAACTTACAAGCAAGTACTATTGCGCACCAAGCGATCAACACTCAACTCATAGGTTTTACACCCTTAGCAATCAACAAAAACTGGGTCGCACTTCCTTAACTCATACCACGACCCCGACTACAACCTTATCCTAGCTCTATAGGCATAAATTCTATATAAAAGGCATCATAAAATTCATCCAGATGATATTCAACTTAACATTCTAAAGCTATGCAAACATATTAATCCTTGTCAGGTAATATCACATCAATATGTATCCACATACCGAGGAGAACTCTTAGAAATAACGCATCAATCCGGGTAACTCATTTGGATTTCTTATTAGAATAGACGTCGGCCAAATGCCTTTCTAACTCGAACCCTGAACTAGACGACCGGACGCTCAAAGGCAAGATATGTCATCCCAAAGATCCAATCTCCATGCCCAAATACTACATAGCATGTGACCAGTACGTAAAAGTGCCGATCTTATTTCGCAAAATATACTATGTTAAGTCTCGAAAATATGTTTAATAAATTATTTTGTAATGTTTTTATCCACAGCATCATCGGGAGTGGCTTAGAGAAAAAAAGGGTATAAAACGGGACAAAACGGAGAAGAGAAATAAAATGGAATTTTTAAAGAAGTTGCATCAGGACGGACAAATCCAGCGTCCGGATGAAAAAGTTTATGTGATAATTACGTCCTGACGGTCATTTGAACAAAACAGTGCCAGAAAGAATTGCATCCAGACAGAAGCTACCTGCGTCCAAACAAAAAATAAAAGCATTTAGACAGAATGTCGGGTGTCCGAACGGGGCGTGCAGATTGAGTTTCACCCAGAGACTGAAATCATGCCGAAAACCTCACCGATGAATAGGTGGGAAGAGTCCAAAAATTAATATCTTGGATTTTCTGAAGGTGATAGATTGAGGAAAGCTCGGAGGCTAGTCTAGAAGGTTCGGGACATGTCAAGAAGTTGAATACGGAGACTCGAGACTTTGTTCTTCTTCAACTTTTCATGTTTTGCAGTCGTAATATGAGTGACTAAGCTTTTTCTATTCTTAAGGGCCGATAAATCCTAGACAGTATTCTCAGGAGTAGTTTAGACTTGTACGTTTATTCTTTATTTCTGATTCAATTCGTTGTGTGATTTGAGACGTTGACGTTTTGATCAATAGGCTTTTAATTTGATTATTTAGTTCTGTTTTTATTTTTTGTGATTATGAAAATGAGATCATACAACTGTTATATTTGTACTTTGATATCTGACGTGAGATAATCTATATTTTGTTAGGATGGGTCGTACTCCGAACGATCCTTGCCAAAAGTTTAGATAGAATATGCCAAGTTTGAATTCAAGCTTATTTTTTTGATAATCCTTATCGGTCTTATAGTCGCGATAAGATTGGGTTGAATCAAATAAAGATAAAGTAGAGTTTGAATGAAACTCAGAACCACTGACTATTGAGGATTCTAAACCCTTAAGAATCTCTTTCTCATTCAAATTCTAAATCTTTGATTTTCTTAGCTTTCTTGTTTAATTTGAATTATAATCAAAATTAAATCATTTTTTTCTAAAAGAAAATTATTAATTAAATATTTATAAATAAACCATAATCGTATTTAAATTCTTGTGGACGATATCAGAACGTTAGCTAATATCCTATCGATTAATAGTTAAAATAGGGTTTTAAATAATTATTTTGTTACGGTACGACACAAACCAATTTATAGCACTGTTGTTGGGGATTAAATCACGATTATGATTTATTCAGTAACTATTGTTATTGATTTTCTGATTACTATAATACTACGGTACATTACAAGTTTTCTTTTTTCAAGTTTTTCAAAAATTGACGATAAGAAAGAGTTGGAACTAACAAACGCAAAGACAAGCAAGATGATCATCTTTGTCCACGCACTATGAGTTTAAATTTTTTATTTTTCTTTCAATCAGAAAAAACTAAAATTAGGGGGACTTGTATCCCATCCCTAGTTTTTCTTTTGTGCATGCTCGGCCATCGATCATCCAGTCCAGTTTTAGCTCCCTTTAACCCTGAAATTGAATGCAATTTTTGGACGACCTTAAGAGCTTCACTCAATTCACACACCGTATCGCCCACCATGGCTGATCAATAACGAAAACAATAGGTAAACCCTCAGATTAAATCTCTGATCGAGTACTTTACTCCTTCAGAGTATGTGTCACCATCATGCATCCAGCCCCCTATGGTTGGAGTCACGCACTACGAGATTAAGACCAACATCATTCATATGCTTCCATCTTCGTGGTTTGAGTAATGAGGATCCACACAAGCATATTGATGAATTCCTAGAGATCTGCTCAACGGTCAAAATCAGTAATTTCTCTGATGATACCCTAAAACTAAAACTATTCCCGTTCTCCCTTAAAGATAAAGCCAAACACTGGCCTAACTCTTCAGAACTGAACACAATCTGTGAAAACCCTAAGAGACTGAATAAAATTGCGTATTGGTGGCCAAGATTATAATGGCACGTATATAGGTTACAGTAAGGATCTAAGGAGTAAATAAAACATGAGCTTCTAAGGTAATTAAGAAAACTCACTTCAACCTAGAAACAATTTTCTAAAAACATGAATTACAATTCATATCACTAAAGAATTGTAATTGTACTTTTGACCTTATTTTTAAAATCGAATATTCGAGTTCTTGTTATTAAATGCTCATTATTCTCCCCACGTTAAGAATACAGATACCCGTCGATTACATTAAATTACTAAAAATTATATTTAATTGAACTCTTCCAAAAATTTCTTAAGACATTCCACTTAACTTATTTAATATGTCGAATTATAAAATTCATATGCAGAGTTTGACATAATTAAAACTTATAACATTCCTTAAGAGAGTATCATCAATCTTTATTTGGGACATAGATCCCGTCAATAATTAATATTTAGCATATGAGTAATGTCGTTATCCAACTCACCAGTATTATAAATCCGTAAAAGATCGTATCCTTTAATGAATCAAAATAATGAATATTAAATATACATATTTAATAATTATTTCAAAATTAAAAATATAAGCACTCATAATAATCATGGGGTGTAAATTAATTTATATAACCAGTATACAATTAATTACCTCAACGCGGTCCTGTTCAATACACACAAAGTGTACTAGCAGGATGTGTTGGAACTATAATCGAAATTATACCATTCTCTGTAATCAAGACAGACCTACTAAAATACTGTACTATATCTGTATCGATGGTGTATTCAATTTCATCTAAGACTGTGAATCATAAATTTATATTCTATAAGAACCGAGAATTTGGTCTCCTGTGTATAAACCAAATTTTACACACCGAATTAACTATTATGTAGAATAAAGGACGCCCACGCACAACATTAAATAAATAATGAAATGCATATATTACTCATATAAATTCTCATTAAAATAGAATAACAGTTTTTATTAATAAATATAATACAAAAAAATCAATGCATGATTTTTAGTATACAACTCTAATACTAATAGTTTTTCTATTTTTTATATCCCATAATCTATACCCATAGCTATCAGTAGCATACCCAACAAATAAGCACTTTTGAGACTTAAGATCAAGCTTACCCATATTCTCTAGCTCAATATGAATATAGGATATACATTCGAAAATACGTAAATGAGAAAACTTTACCTCTTTCCTGGTTCACGTATCCTCTAGCAATCCATGTTTCAAAGCTACTAAAGGTCTTCTATTGATCAGATATGCTGCTGTGGTTACCACGTAAGTCTAGAACTATTTTGGCAACCCGACATGCAATCTCATACTCTTGGCATGATTCATGATTGTCATGTTCATACGTTTTGCCACTTCGTTCTGCCTCAGCTTCATTGGGATAGTCTTCAACCTTCTAATCCTGTTGACTGCACAATAATTCTAAACTCCCTGCTATAGTACTCACCGCTATTATTAGACTTCAGATACTTCAGTTTCTAACCCATTTCATTCTCAACTAGGGCCTTTCAGTTCTTAAATATTCCAAACACATTTGATTTGTTCTTACAGAAATAAATCCACAATTTTCTTGTAATATTATAAATGAAAGTAATAAAGTCGCCAAGTGAAGGTACCTGAGACGGTTCCCAAACATCAGATGAACCAGCTCCAGCCGTCTTGATTTCGGAGTTCTTGCTTCCATTGTAAAGCTGACTTTTCTCTATTTCTCGAAGACACAATCTTCACAGCATTCCAAATCAATCGACTCAATTCCCGGTAGCTTCCTTTTTTGAACCATTACATTCATCACCTTCTCGCTCACATGATCGAGCAATTTATGCCACATACCAGCATTAATCCCAAATGCTACCATTGATATCCTACTGTAAGAACCTGATGATACATACAAAGTATTCTCTTTTTTACCTCGGGCCAAAATCAATGACCCTTTGCTCATCTGCTATGAATCTCCTCTAAACGATGTCAAGATCCTAGATTCTTCAAGTTACCTACTTAGATTAACTTCTTTGTTAGACTAGGCAGTGTCTAACATCCTTTAGTTTCAATATTATACTATTAACCTGTGTGATCTGCACCTCACCTTTTTCAACTATATTGCAGGTCTCATCGTCTCCCTAATATACCGTCTCAAAATTCCATTTTATGTAATCGTAACGTATATCCATGCATGGGGTATCATGGAATGACACTCCCTAATCAACAATTCAAGATTTTGTTATGGAATCTAATGCACAAATCAAAATATCAATGTTTTCCTATATCTGTAACGTTTACCGTAGCCTTACCCCTTGATTTGCGTCGTCCTGCTATTTTCTCAGAGCTTTATAGTCTTTCTTGAAGTGACCCTTTTTTTCACAGTTTCAACAGCCACCAGATTTTTTCTTGCTACTCCGCGAATGTGATCTTTCACGTGACTTGGATATATGATTTTTTCGACCCATCTGATTTCTTCTGTCATTCTTTCTTCCTCTACAATCAGCATTCAAAACTGACCCAGATGTTGATCCCTCACCCACTATTCTTCTACGTGATTCTTCTCTCAAAATAAAAACAACAACATTCTCCAGCTTCAACTTTGCTAATTCCGAGGTGTTACTTACTGCCACAACCACGCCTTTCTTTCTAGCAAACTAGACAAGAGAGCCAGGGCTCTAACTTCATCATCAAAGTCAATACCTCCGATTCTAACTGATTTGTAATGGTATTGAAGTCATTGAGATGTGCGGCAATGATTGCATCATCTGTCATATTCAAGTTAAATATTTTTCATTCATTCTGCAGCATCTTTTTCAATTTCTCCCTAATCAAAGGAAGAAATAAGTCCTTCTGGTACAGAACATCTTCAATCTGTATCCTCTAGAGGGCGAAGTTTGAACCATTAAACTTCTCAATCTTAATTTTTACTTCTTCTGCCATGTGCGTTCTTCAACCTCCAAATCTGGAACTCTGATACCAGTTGTTAGGGATTGATCATGATGGATAATTTAGCCCACAAGCCACAAAAGAACAGAAAACAAACAAAAAAAATTAGCACAAGGATGCAATACACATATTTACGTGATTCGAAAAATTGTGTCTACGTTCACGGGCTCATACTTTTCACTAAAATTTTTGGGAGAATACAAGGATTGTGTTTTAGGGCAAAGCAATATGAGAAAACTAGTTCAATCCTAAGAACAACCCCAACCCTAGTAGCTTTAAAAATGCGGTCCCAAAATAGACCAAACGCTCGATCGGTCATCGATTCTAATGATCTGTCTATCGATCTGTCTTTGACTACTTACAGTATCGCTACAGACTGATGAATTAGTCCCAGACCGATCGATCTGTCTGTCAATTCTAATCAATAGATCTTTCTGTCAATCTATCTGAGGTGGCTCGCATAACTTCTATAGATCGATCGATCACACAGATGGATTTTCTTTACCTTTTCAACAAGGATATCACAACTTTGACAAAACAAATAAAGTCTTTTTGGCTTTTTGATTTTTGTTTTTGGCAAAAAACTCAAAAAAAAAAAAATCACTTCTAAGTAGACATAAGAAGGGCAAAAAAGTCTATATATTGACAAAAGTCATATTAATTTAAGTATTGGTATTAAATTCATCATCCTTTTCATATGTATACATACAACTTGGTATAGAAATGCCAAACTCAAAACCATTCAAACACAACCATAGAGTTTTTTCCGCAAGAGGTTCCTCATCATAAAAAGTACATCATTCAAAAACTTAGGAGCTGCATATTTAGATAAAACTAAGAGAGATAGGGAGAGAGAGGTTGTGCAATCTCTCATTCATGGCTGTTGGGAAAGTGCATTTTTTTCTGGAATCTTGGACTTGCCTCCATCAATACGATCATCAGTTCTATATCCAACAGTGGTTGATCTGTTGCTACCAACTACTGGTAATTCATAGGCTGTGTCTTTATCATCACTTGTTAATGCTAATTCTGAGCTCAAAGGGTCTTTGCTTTTGCCCCACACCACAGAGTATAGACCCAAGACTATGATCGTGGCTCCAATAATACTGAGATCACAAACAAACAAGAAGCATGTGAATCAACTTAATTCAGCCCATTTCATTTTGATGTTATATTTTTTTTTGGTTCTATTAGGATGTGTTTGATTTCAAAAATTATTTTTTAATAATTTTTTTGTTTGTGTTTAGTTGTGGCAGGGAATGTAAAATTGGCCCAGCTCAATCTGGCCTGGCTCGCCCCTCCCTCAGCCTGGCACGGGCTCAACCCAAGCCCGTAGGGTCTCTGCCAAAATTCGGCTTGGGCTTGACCAACCTTTTTTGAGAGGGCCAACCTTTTTTGAGAGGGAAAAGTTCAAGCCCGGCTCTAGGAGTATACGAGTTCGGGCTCAGGCTTGGGCTTGGGCTTGGGCTTGGGTGTTTTCAAAAAAATAATTTTTAGATTATTTATTATTATTTTTTAAATTACTTTTATATACCATGCCCATGTGTTTTTTTATATTTACTTTAATTTATAAACTAACTCATAATAATTAATATTATTTTTAATTGTTTCTTTACATAATATAATAAACAATGATTTATTATAAGTTTATATTTATAAACTCACTTATAATTTAAATTACAATGATATTTATAATTTAATAAATAATAAATTATTATAAGTTTATATTTAGCTTATAATTTAATAATGGTCTTTATTATATTTATTTTACTTTATAAATATAATTTTCTAATAATTATTAGTTTTTTACTATTATTAAATTTTTATATATTAGATTTTTTTTATATAATGAAATATAAAAAGAATTATTAAGGTTGAACATCGGGCTCGACAATCATTTAGGCTTTTTGTAGTAAAATTTGGGCCGAGCATACAAGTTGAGCTTGGACTAGCTCACGGGTTTTAAGGGGGAGGCCCAGCCCAAACCCACCGCTCTTCGGGGTTGGGCAGGCTCAGGCCTTAGTTGCACCAGGGTCAGGTTGCTACAGTGACGGGTTAGAGCGGCCCGTGGTCACGGACTTTTTTTTACACCCCTAATTGCTACTTTAAGAAATGATGGTGATAGTGGTTGTAATAGTGTTAATAGAGGTCGCTGTGGTAGTGATCAGAGGGTGTTAATAGTGGTAGTAGAAGTTGTGGTGACAGTAATAGCGGTGGCATGAAGCGGTTGTAGTAGTTGTAATAGTAGTAGTGGGAGACTCTAACCTAAAGCAATAAAACAATTGTTTTTGGCTCCCAAATTTTTACTAAAATTTAAGCCTCCAAATTTGTACTAAAATCTTATTTGAAAATTTTATATGTTAGTGTCTTCTCTATGAATGACACTAACATATAAATTTTATGGTGCAACCATGTTTTATTTATTTGTTTGTTTTCACACTTACGCACCATGTTTTATTTATTTATTATTATTTTTAATTACAAAATTTTATTTAAAAATTTTTAATTAAAAAATAAAAAATTACTAAATACAAAAATAAGTAAA
>JAULJZ010098202.1:0-12001 GCA_032270985.1 Heliamphora pulchella | reverse complement strand
CGAAACATGTATACAACCAAGAAAAGGCGTAAAAATCTACTTTTACCCAAAACCAAGATTTACACATGAAAATCACATTTGATGTATTTTCTACCCGGTAAAAATACATATAATCACATATATCACCCTTATATAGCTGTAGGGTCTAGAATCCTGCATCGGTGAGTCAAAACTCAAAGCCTCAAAAATCAAACCTCATCGGAACGAGAATCTGTCCAGATGGATGCGAAGCCCACGTCCCCGACAGCAAGAATCCACAAAGAAACCAACAAAAAATCAAGCCCTGGGCCCTCAAAGCAAGAGAGAAGGCAGAGAAAATGGGTAACTTAGCTTCTAAGAAAGGTTTATAATAAATATCTCCGCCACTGGGATATTTATAGAAACCCCAAAAAGCTTCTGTCCAGTCAACCGAACCCCTATGTCCAGTCAACTGAACTCAAATTTTTCGGTCCAGTCACTAGGCCAAGCCCTCCAGTCAACCGAACTGCTGGGCAGTGTGTTTTTCGAAGCAAAACTAGATTTTTGGTCTAAACACAAGCCAAACAAGCCTCTACCAAATCTCAAAAAGGGTATAACACATTTATACATGCTATTCTACAACTTAAAACATAAACCATGCATCGAGGCTATTCATATACTGAAATGAACATGTCAAATATATAAAAACAACTCAAAATGCAAAGGTTTCGAGTCTCACAAATAACAACACCGTTAGTTGTATTGCCAATTATGTTAGTACTATTTAATGAACTTCTAAAAGTGATCAAAGTGCAAGTGTGCAATACGAACTAAAACAACAACTAAGCAATCAATAAAAGTAACCAAATTACATGAAGCAAATCATGCACACTAAACTCATACTTACAATTCTATAAATAAAATGATGAACTAAACTAACTATAGATATGAATAAGATATGAGAACTGAAATTAAAGTTAACCCAGCCACTCCAAAAGATAGAAAGTGGAGAAAGCAAGGTCGGGGATCCAAAGAGAATACCTGGATTACTATAACCCGGATAAAGCCTCAAGTCAGGAAAATGCGCTTCAATGATCCAATCCTCAATCAATGATCCGATCCAAGTGTGTGTGAGTCAAGGTTTTAGTACCGGGAGGTCAATTTCTTGATACTTTGGCAGGGTTTTGGCGTCGGGGTTCGCACTTTCTCGGTATTTTGGTAGGATACCTCTCACTCTAATTCTGCCTGAAAAACATACGAGAGGTACGGTATTTATAGAATTCTTCAACCAATGAGATCCTAGCACATTTTGGAAAATGTTAGGGTTTTTCAAGGTGGTGGTCGCCACATCATGAATCGGCAGTCGCTACTTCAGGAGAGTTTCCATAAACTTCTTATGGAGGTCTCCACTATGCAAGTTGGCATCGCAAGGTTGGAGTGGGTGTCGCCATGTTGGAGTTGGCGGTCGCCATGTTGGAGTTGGCGGTCGCCAAGTATGGATATGGTGGTCGCCATAAAAAGTGCAGTTTCCAAGAAGTTTTACTTGCGGTCGCTACAATGGAATTGGCGACCCCATGGTTCAATGTAGCGTTTGCTACTTCTAGCTAGGGTTTCCAAGACGTTTTAATGGCAGGCGCCGCAATGAACATGGCGACCCCAAGGTTCCAACATGGCGGTTCAATGATGATTTCACTGGTTTGTAAGTTTTGATCATTGGGTTTAAATACCGAGTTTGGATCATTTTTTAAGGATCGTACTAAAGCACTATACTAATTGCTTTCATCATCGGATTCACTTAGATCAACTTAAGATTAGGCGGGGTCAAATTGGGGTGTCTACAGTTGTCCCTCTTTTATATAACTTGCATAGCAACACTTGATGCAAGTTATATAAAAAATCTAGAGACTACATCCATTTGACGAAGCCGTCAATCTTAGGCCACAAAGACACAAGCATACATATGATGTTGGTCGTATTCGAATTTTCATCGAGCTGCCTACGTACCCCTTGCTAGGGATCATACCAAAACGTAGTTTCTGGAGCAAATACAAGATATTAGACATGATGCAAATGCTAACATAATACAAACACTGGTATATATGATCAAATAAATCCTAAAGATCAGGTCAAGATCTAAATAGAGCACAAACAAACAAGACAAGCCAAAGATGGAGTCAAGATATTAGAACTCCGCTGGGGATTAAATAATTAAAAGGATCGAGTCAAGATCTTAGAAATTGTCTTAACCGGGGAAGGAACAACAAATTGATAAGTTGAGTCAAGATCTAAAAATTTCGGACGAAGCACAGGATAAAAATAATTAAAAGTCGAGTTAAGACTTAAAATTATTTCCACTGGGAATGATAACCACAAATTAATAAGTCGAATCAAGACCTAAAAACTCGAGACAAGAACGGGATAAAAATAATTAAAAACCGAGTCAAGGCTTAAAACTATTTTTATCAGAAGAAATAACCACAAATTAATAGGTCGAGTCAAGACCTAAAAACTCGGGGCGAGCACGGGACAAAAATAATTAAAAGTCGAGTCAAGACTTAAAAAGTATTTTTATCGGAGAAAACACCACAAATTAATAGGTTGAGTCAAGACCTAAAAACTTGGGACGAGCATGGGAAAAAAATAATTAAAAGTCAAGTCAAGACTTAAAACTATTTTTATCGGAGAAAACACCACGAATTAATAGATCGAGTCAAGACCCAAAAATTCGGGACAAGCATGGGAAAAAAATAATTAAAAGTCGAGTCAAGACTAAAAAACTATTTTTAAATCCCAAAAATAGGCAAATAAAAAATCATAGGGGCATTAAAAACACATAAGAAACAATTATGACATAGGCGCTTGTGGAGCAGGGATTGGAAAACTTAAGACGCCTTCTAGACTTAGGGTGCCTGAGGAGCATAGCTTGAAAGATAGAATGCCTAGCACACTAGGGCTTGGGAAACCTAAGATACCTTTTGGACTTAGGACCTAGACGCCTTATGGACTAGGATTTGAAGAAAACCTAAGACACCCTTTGGACTTAGGACCTAGACGCCTTGTGGACTAGGGTTTGAAAAAAAATCCAAGACGCCTTCTGGACTTAGGACCTAGACGCTTTATGGACTAGGGTTTGAAAAAAATCTAAGACACCTTCTGGACTTAGGACCTCGACGCCTTGAGGACTAGGGTTTGGAGAAAACCTAAGACACCTTTTGGACTTAGGACCGAGATGCCTTACGGATTAGGGTTTGAAGAAAACCTAAAACACCTTATAGACTTAGGACTTAGACGCCTTATGGACTAGGATTTGAAGAAATCCTAAGATACCTTTTGAATTTAGGACCTAGACGCCTTATGGACTAGGATTTGAAGAAAACCTAAGATATCTTCTAGACTAAGAACCTGGACGCCTTATGAACTAGGGTTTGGAGAAAACCTAAGACACCTTTTAGACTTAGGATCTAGATACCTTATGGACTAGGGTTTTGAGAAAATCTAAGACACTTTATGAATTTAGGACCTAGACACCTTATGAACTAGGATTTAGAGAGAACTTAAGGATCGTCACTCACATATGAACCTAGGGTTGGATTTACCTAGCATACCACGGCTTAGGGTTCCTAGTCTTCTACTAGGACGTATAAAAATTAAAGGATCGTCACACACACACGAACCTAGGGTTAAAAGGATTTACCGGGCGCACCAAGGCTCAGGGTGCCTAGTCTTTTAGGGCTTCAAAGATTTGCCTGGCTTACCATGGCTTAGGGTGCCTAGTCTTCTACTAGGACGTGCAAGATTTGCCTGGCGCACTAGGGCTTAGGATGTCTAGTCTTCTAAGGCTTTAAGAATTTTCCTGGCGCATTAGGGCTTAGGATGCCTAGTCTTCTAGGGCTTAAAGGATTTGCCTGCCGTACCAGGGCTTAGGGTGCTTAGTCTTCTAGGGCTTGAAAAATTTACCTAGTGTACCAGGGCCTAGGGAACCTATGGGTCGTCTTACGAACCTAAAATCGAGACAATGCTTTGCATATGACTAGGATTTGAAAGAAGTTTGCCTGGCGCACCAGTGCTTGGATCAACGAACCATTGCTGAGGGCTGCTACACAGTTTTTAGGATCCACGGGCTTATGTAATCTGCTTTGGTCTTGAAGAGTTACGCCCCATTGTAGAGGAGTTTACCGTCATTCTTAATCTTGTCCCACGGGAGTTCATGCCAATACCTTCCATGTTCATCATATATCCTTGTGGTCTGACTGGCCAAGAGGCTTCTTTTTTCATCCATGGGGATTCACTGGACACAGATTCTGTCCTACTAGTGCCCTTGGTGACTTCAACTTTTAGTTGCGGTGCTGTTATGTTCTGTACATCTGTCTGCTTGCCTGGTGCCTTCTAGTTTCTTGTGACGGCCGAGTTAGCACTATTCTAGTAGACATTGCTGAGCAAATAAGGGCAGAGAAGGACTTCGTGCCCCTATTTTTGGCTGAGACCCTAATTGGTCTAGTGCTATCCACCCGGATGTAATCACGTTTTTTGCCAATAGTTCTCTGCTTCTCCAAGGTGAAACTCAAATCTCTTATTTTCTCCGCTCTTCTCTCCTTTTGCTGATTTCTCTCGATTTTTATCGCTCTTCCCTCCTTTTGCTGATTTCTCTCGAATTTTACAGCTCTTTTCTCTTTTTTCACTATCTCTCTTTATTTTTTTACATATCTCTCCTTTTACTGATTTCTATCGATTCTTACCTCTTTTCTCTCTTATCATATCTGAGTGATAGAGAAAGTAAATCTTTTACAGAAATAGGGTTCGAAAGGGTACAGTGTTGTTGCCTTTGTTTATCGTCCTTTTTATCCGATATGCACTACTGAGGTAGCTTGGAGATAATATCTTTCTTTATTGACTAGAAAAGACATCACTTGATAGTGCTCCTAGTGGCAGATCCCTTTTATGACTTTGACCACTATGGACCATCTAGATGTCTTGCTGATTGGTCTACGGCTGTCTACCTTCTATTATTCACACTAGATCATGAGGCAATTTGGTCGAGGTCAGATCATATTTCACAGCGTATAGGGTCGTATTAAATCATTTTCCCTTCAAGCCCCATTTCTGGCGTGGTATCTGGAGGATTAGCCATTTTGTTCACTGATGGAGCTACAAGAGCTGCCCCACACTAAGCTCCCTGAGGAGTACAAGGCAAGGTTTGTTCAGCATAAAGAGAACAAAAACAAAGAAGATGGCGAAGAATAAGTAGCAATGAGAAGGAAGATCTGAGAGATCTAGTTTGCTTTTAAGATTTTATAGCTTTCTTCTTTATTTATAGTTTAGAACTTGTGTGCCCGCTCTTTATTTCTAAAATCTTGTGATTGCAGCTGAAATAATAAAAATTTCACGTTTATCTAAAAAAGGTTATCAATTATTTAAAATTTTTCATTTCTTGCAATTAAACAACTTTATTACCGAAACTCAAAGATAAATTTGCATTGATCACTACTTCGATTCAAAGAAGGCTAAAATAAAGAAGGTGGCTGAACTTCTTGAAATAAACTACCTACGTATCCCAAAAAGTAGAATCAGGCCATAACGTAGTTCGGGTTCGATTCACTCTCAAGTATTAACACTCTCCTTTTGTGATGCCCTAACTTTTGCCAAGGTCATCATTTCAGATTTTCAGCCTTACGGGCTACTCTAACTTTTACCTGGGCTGCCTTTTCGATTTTTAATCCAATAAGCTTTTATCTTATTTTATTTTTCTCTCAAAGTAGTACTTTTTGAGCTGGTCCAAGTTGATTGGAGTGGAGAACATATTGTAATTCTTGTCCATAATAATTACAGCACTACCGGCCATAATAGTCATGATTAGATACGGCCCGGTTCAATTTGGCTTGAACTTTTCCCTTGGATCAAATACGAGAGCCCTGATCTCCTTAAAAATCAAGTCACCTTCTCTCAATGCCCGGGTCTTGACTTTCTTGTTGAACGCACGAGCTATCCTCCTTTGGTAGCCTTATATGTGAAATAGGGTTTGTAGTCTTCTTTCATCAAATAAGAGAAGCACTTCCATCAAATTCTTCTGCCATTCTTCTACAAATTGAGCCACATCTTATACTTCTTGATTCTTTTAAAGAATTTCTACAGCACTATGATATGGCTGTTTTGATCTTTAGACTTAACAATCATGTCACCCACATACACCTCGACATCTTAATCTATCATATCATGCAACAAGGTAGTGGCAGCTCTTTGGTAGGTTGCCTCTACATTCTTCAAATCAAATGGTGTCACGCGGTAACAGTAGGTGCCCCACGGTGTAATGAGTGTTATCTTTTCTCTATCTTCAGGGTCCATTAAGATCTGATTGTACCTGAAGAAGCCATCTATAAATGAAAAAAGAGCATGACATGTTGTGCTATCTATCAATACGTTAATGCGTGGTAATGGAAAGTCATC
This sequence comes from Heliamphora pulchella, assembly GCA_032270985.1. NCBI lineage: Eukaryota > Viridiplantae > Streptophyta > Magnoliopsida > Ericales > Sarraceniaceae > Heliamphora > Heliamphora pulchella. The sequence continues at coordinate 5,602 of JAULJZ010098202.1, read as the reverse complement.
CTTCGGACTAGCCTTGTTGAGATTCTAAAAATCTACACAGACACTAATACATTCCATCCTTCTTCAAGACTGGCACAATGTTAGCCACCCACTTCGGATACTCAGTTACTATAAGGAATTCAGCGTTGATCTGCTTGGTGACTTCTTCTTTGATCTTCAGAGCCCATTTTGGCCGTATCCTTCTCAATTTCTATTTAACCAGTTTGACATCGGGATACAAAGGAATATAGTGTTGGATAATATTGGGATCAATTTCAGACATATCCTCGTACGATCATACAAAAACGTCTTTAAATTCTTTTAATAATGTTATTAATTGTTTACATTCAATTGAAAATAAAGAAGAACCAATTTGGATAATTTGTGGGTTAATTTTATTACTCAGATTTATTGTCAAAGTTTCTTTAATTATTAGTTGGGTACGTATTTTTTCTTCTCTTTTTTATTAAAGCTTTTAATTCTTTGGGGACATTACCTTCAAATTGAAAATTATTTGAAAGCATACAAAATAAATGAAGCAATACAAAATAATCAGAACCTTTATTTATTTTATTGATATCAAAGAGAACAGGGAATATAAAATTGAAAGCAAAAGAAAAGGGTGCACAGATAGACGTGCCCTTGAACTCAACATCCAACTAATTAGAACAAAGCAGAAACTTATAAGACTTTGACTTGACTCGAGACTTGAATCATGGAAAATACAAGAATTTAAAAATCAGATGTGACATTCGATGCAGATGGAGGTGGAATGACCTTATTGTTAATGAGATCCTAAATGTCATGGCAGAGTTTCAGATAGTTATCGGTTGGGTATCCATGGTTCTGATGATATGAGCAATATTAGGTGAGATCATAGCGTAGCGGTAAAGGGTTAGGATGTGGCATTGGATTAAGAAGCTTTATCAGCCCTTTCTCGACAATTCGATTCAGGACCGTGGTCAGAGAGATATTAAGGAGAGTGAAAACTCTCTTTGGTATTTTCAGCTGCGACGGCTGGTTGTTTCTGGGAGGAAGTGATGAAGGTGAAGAATTCAGTCGATCTGATTGGGGGTTTAACAAATTCACCTCGTTAAAGCGAGATGCAAGGTTAGTGGAAGAGGTGAGATGGTTTTAGTTGTTAGATGGATAAGGTCTTTTCAGCTTTTGGCTCGGCTCGGCCTCATCGATATCACCAGACTAGATTGCATCTTCTATCTGATCCTCGGCACCAAACAACTGTTCGAATGTGGAGAGCGATTGCATGATCAAATAACCCTTTAGAGGAGATTAGAGATTCTTGACTACAATCCTCCCCTGTTCCTTTTTCGTCAGTCGATTTGTCATCTTGGTCAGAAAGTTCACAAATGACTCTCTACTTTCTTGCCGAGTGATCTCTAGCTCACGAGTGGTCACGTCTAGCTAGACATTATAACTGTACTGGCTGACAAATGTCGTAGCTATGTCTTTCCAGGTTTTGGTATTTGTTACATTGAGGGAGAGGAGCCATTTCTGGGCTGCCCCAAAAAGAGATTGGTGAAAGAGCTGGCCTTCAGCTGGTCATCAATTTTCATTGGCTACAGGGTACCAACATATATTTGGAGATAAATTCTGGGATCTTCGGTTCTGTCAAATTTTTCCATATCGGGCATTTTAAACTTATCTGGGAGCTTAGCATCTAGAAACAGGCGGAGTCCCTCTACATCGAGCATATACTCCTCCACCCCTTTTGCTTTTCTCAAAGCCTTCTCCATGCGGTCAATCTTTCTTGCCAATGCGGATTCCTTAGATTGAGCAGTGATTTCCTCTTCTACCACAACTGGGCAAGGAACTCGGGGTGGCACAGCAACTTGTGGTGCGTCTTGTCCCTAGTTATTATCTCAAAAATCTTCACCATTTTCATTCGTATCTTCTAGCCGTCCATTTACACCGGGTTTCTGAGCCTAGGTTTACTGCTCTACTGCCTTCTGTATGTCAGTGATCACCCTCATCAAAGCTGTCAGATTCACTTCATTTTCTACCATTTCAGATGATTCAGTTGTTTATTCAGATACCCTATAGAGTTTGCCTGTTACTGATCTAGCCTAGACATGTGTTGACTGTAATCTTCTCGGCTTAATGGTTTAAGCCCAAAGAAAACCCGAATCCCAAGAGTAACCAATATCAAACACTTTTTGAAATAAATTCTGACGACAAGTAGCAAACATCTTAGATGCCCAAAACGGCTAACCACATGCAGATAATCACTGAAACTGAAGCAATGCACCTGTTGGGTTTACACTGGCAACAACAACTAGACACCTGAAAATTAGGATGATGGCTAAGAAAGAAAACAATTAAATTCTAGAGGGAAGGTTTATCCGAAGAATCTAAATGAAAAAACAGGCAGCACTCCGACAAGAAAACAAAACTAGGCCAAAGGGACCGGTTTGAGCTAAGATTCTAAGAAAAATGGGTAGCACTCCGGTAAAAAAACAAACGAGCTCACATGAGTCTAACAAGCGAGCTTAAACAGAAACAGAGGGACAAAACCAACAACCCGAGAAGAACCCAGAAAAGGGAGAAAAGCTACCCTAAAGGCTTCGAACTAGAACACGGATATGACCCCGAGAAGAAAACTATGGCATGAAAGCCAAATAAGGCAAAGAACAAAACCCGGGTAAGAACCTGAAGAAAAAAACTAACCTAAATAACAAGGGATAGTATAAAATCCGGGCCAAACTCGAAAAAGGAACTAGCCTAAGTCGAACAAATAATCTTAACAAATGTGGAGAGTGACTGCGTGATCAAATAACGCTTCAGAGGAGATTGGAGATTCTTGACTACAATCCTCACATGTTCCTTTTTCGTCGGTTAATTTTTCGTCTTAGCCACCTTTCCCCTCCACCAGGTCAAAAAGTCCACAAATGACTCTTTGCTTTCTTGTCGAGTGGTCTCTTGCTCCCGAGTGGTCACGTCCAGCTAGACATTATAACTGTACTGGCTGATAAATGCCGTAGCTATGTCCTCCCAGGTTCTGGTCTTTGTTACATAAAGGGAGAGGAACCATTTTTAGGCTGCCCCAGAAAGAGATTGGTGAAAGAGTTGGGCCTTCAACTGGTCATCAATTTCTATTGGCGACAGGGTATAAACATACATTTGGAGATGAATTCTGGGATCTCCGGTTCTGTTAAATTTTTTCATGTCGGGTATTTCAAACTTATCTGGGAGCTTAGCGTCTGGAAACAGGCAGAGTCTCCCCACATCGAGCATATACTCCTCCACCCTTTTTGGTTTTCTAAAAACCTTCTCCATGCGGTCAATCTTTTTCGCCAACACGGACTCCTTAGATTGAGCAGTGATATCCTCTTCAACCACAACTGGGCGAGAAACTTAGGGTGGCACAGCAACTTGTGGTGCGTCTTGTCCCTGGTTATCATCCCAAAAATCTTTACCATTTTCATTTGTATCCTCTGCCTGTCCATTTACACCAGGTAAATGGGCTTGAATTGCCCGAATCTGTGCTTGGTACTTGTTCTGAGCATGGGTTTGCTGCTCCACAGCCCTCTGTATGTTAGTGATCACCCTCATCGGAGTTGTCAGATTCACTTCATTCTCTGCCATTTCATACGATTCAGCTATTTGTTCAGAAACTCTATAGAGTGTGCCTATTATTGATCTAGCTCAGACACGTGTTGACTGTAATCTTTCCGGCTCAATGGTCTAAACCCAAAAATCAAGATGATGGCTAAGAAGAAAAACAACTAAATTCTAGAGGGAAGGTTTATCCGAAGAATCTAAACAGAGAAATGGGCAGCATTTCGGTAAGAAAATAGAACTAGGCCAAAGGGACCGGTTTAACCTAAGATTCTAAGAAAAACGGGCAACACTCTGGTAGGAAAATAAAATGAGCTCACACGGGTTTAACAAGCGAGCTTAAATAGAAACGGGGGGACAAAACCAATAACCCGAGAAGAACTCGAAAGAGGGAGAAAAGCTACCCTAAAGGCTTCAAACCAGAACACGGGTATGACCCCGAGAAGAAAACTACGGCATAAAAGCCAAACAAGGCAAAGAACAAAATTCGGGTAAGAGCCCGAAGGAAAAACTAACCTAAATAACAAGGAACAACAGAAAATTCAGGCCAAACCCGAAAAAAGAACTAGCCTAAGCTGAACAAACAATCCTAACAAACCCAAACAAAATATACAATTAACAAAACACATAATTCTACTGGGTTAGCAGCACCTAATGGAGGGTTCTAAGCTACTATATGCAAAATGACCGATTTTGGTCAATAATCATAGTACCTTTTGAATAGAGCCGGGAATATACCTCCCATACTTGGTGTGGTATAGGACATAGTCAAATGGTTCGCTTGAACTCTTTTACTACACCTATGAAAGCATGCAGTTAGTAAGGCTTACCCATCTTCCCAACAATCCCCGAAACGAATGAACGATTGGGGCATTGGGTCGACCCGGCAGGGGGGTTTAAGAACAATGCACATGCATGCGAGAATAAAAATGAGAAATTCTTCTCAAGAAGCGATGATGTTTTCAAGACTAGCCCTCTTGATTGATTTTGTAAACTAGTTCCCAACGGAGTCACTAAAAAATACTGTGGCGCCGGAATTTAGAAATTTTTGTTGGTAAAAAAATAAGGACAGTCAAAAGATGTTTACAAAATATTTTAACACCTTGAAAGCTAAATTTTGAAAATCCCTTTTTGTTGAAAATAAAGTCGCACTTGATTTTAAAAAAAAACCAAGAAAACAAAAATGACTACTAATCTTGAAAACGTTAACCAGAGAAAAATGATCTGGGGGCTAAGGTACGAATCGAAAAAGGTGTTAGGCACCCCATTCGTCCAACCATAAGGCTGACCTCTACTAATCATCATTGGTTCTTAATTAAATTTCTCAAATGCATGCAAATATAGAAAATAGAGGTGAGGAGAGAACATCTAAAATCAAATACAAAAAATACATAGTATATGTATATAGAACGTCAAAATAAAGCAAATTAGAAAAGAAAATCATAAGTTCTTCGACATGCAATTTCTAACTAAAGGATACATGAAGCAAACCCGCATGCGATATTGTTAAAGTTAATATGATTCAAATAAAAGAATAGAAAATATGCTAAATGTTACAAAATTCAACATAAACATGAATGCTAATAATATAACCTAAGCTATTCTAAACATGATTTTAAAGTATATTTTAAAATTAACATACTAAACATGCACATTATCAATTAATTTAAAAGTACAATAACACGATTAATTTCTACTAAAGAGAAAAGCTAAATTGAAATAAAAAGGTATGCAAAAAGAAAATCCTATATTAAAACTTAGCAATAAAGAAAACAATTAAACTAACAACAAAAGTTTTATAAAAAAAGTTTATTAAAGAAAATTAAACCAACAATAAAAGGTTTTAAAAGAAAAAGGAAACACTAAAAACTAAAGAATTGGAATTATAACTGTTAGGGCTAGTATACTAAAAACTATATTTTTAGTATTTAATAAAATTAATTTTTCATTTTATGAGAATCTTTTTAAGCAATGTATGTGTATCATTTTTTAATGTTATGCATGGATGTCCGATATTCTGTATAGTATTTAATCTGGTGTGTAGAGT
>JAULJZ010098191.1:0-12002 GCA_032270985.1 Heliamphora pulchella | reverse complement strand
TAAATATCAACCTATATGGTTGCACAAATTCTGGGACACAAGTCTCAGAATTTATGAAGACTACATGATTAAATTTTTCCAGAGATATTTTCAACAAGATACAGAAACTTCCGTATCTATTCTATTATATTAAGAAAGGATGTCGGGAACAGATTGGTGTGTATGGTCAATACTCTTTATAACTCTGCCACTTGGTGATAAGAGTTATAAAGAGAATCCTCTCAAATAGAAGAGAACCAGATCAACGGAAAAAAAGAATCTTCTCAAATAACTGTTCATAACTTCCCATAAACCAAATTGAACTACAAAATAAAACTAAATAAATAAAAAGAGATGCATATGCATAGCAAGTTCCTCTTACGTTTTCCCTCTATGAGAACAAAAATGGTCATTCAGCAATTATATCATGTTTAGATAACATGAAATTCTTCACACTCATAGCAAATGTGAGAAAATGCAGGTGATGCATGTGTACGCAATAGTAACTTTTAAAGGCACAAGATAGTGACCTATGTTGTTTCATGGGAAATTCTTATATATAAACATATATTAAGAAAATAGAGATCACCTTGAGATGATACTTCTTCTGCAAAGACTGTCGAAAGAGACCAGTGTAAATGCCACACATCCACCAACTAAATAACAAACCCTCGCAGATAAGAAATGACGTCCTCGGGTCTATACCATGAAATATTGCTGTTGCTGCTGCAAGTGCAATCCCACCTTCAACAAAAATGGCATGACAAGTGCATGGTGTAGTCCAAGGAGTATCTTCTCTCAGCCTTTCAACATTGCGTCCAAACAAAACACAGGGGCAGAAAAGTCCTGTCCAGCCTGTAGAGATGGGAGAAAGACGAATTTAGGATAATGAAGTGTCACCAAAATTCATTCTTAAAGCAGATGAAGAAAGAAGGTAAGAGAGTGCACTTGTTACAGAAAAAGCAACTAAATATTCAAAGATACTAAGCAAAAATAGCAAGTACCATGAAGGCTGAAAATGTGTACAACACTAAGAAGAATAAATGGTATTCGTATTGGCAATACCACCAAAATTACTATATCACATCCATTTAAATATGGCAACAAACAGGCTAGTCATCCTTGCCATCCAAAATTCACGTCTATCTCAATTCGAATTGAGGGTAAGTGGAAAAAACATATACATACATGCCCATGCAATGGCGTAGCCGGGAATTTTGTTAAGTGGTGTCATCCAATAAATTATAGCCATGTCAAAATTTTAATACTATATGATCTGTCAAAATTAGCTTTAAAAACATACACTATAATATTATATATTTTCAATAAGCCAACCAAACTAAGCCTTCGTCTCAATCAATTGGGGTCGGGTAATATTATATATTTTCAATAACTTTAAATAAAAAAACTCATACTTGTTAATTACATGAAAGAACAAAGTATGGGACCATTAATACTATTGATTTAACTTTATTATAAGTAAAAAAGTACATCAAAAGTAATACAAATTTTCAACAACTTATAATTTTTTGAAATGTTGACCCCATCCTATATACTATCGTTAATACGTTAACTGCTGCCAATATCTTAGATGACCAAGAATTTTACCTAATTATACATAAAAATGTGTCTTAAAAAATTGAGTGGGGTCAATTGAACCCACTCAACAACAATTGGCTAAGCCCATGTACCCATGCATAACTGTGTTTACACACACAAACAATGCTAGCCATGGCATGCTTGAGCCATTAAGGAAGAACATACTAAAAGAGAAACCCCCCCGGGGGGGTAAGTCTTAAGATGACCACCACACCCTGAAAGAATCTTCTACAGTTTCAATTAGCCTACAGTGGCAAGATGGAAAATGAAATCATTATACAAAGTTCAACATTTATCACGAATACAAGATTAGAAATATATACTGGTCACATAATATTTGCTGTTAGCACCATAATGACTACTAGTTGAAAAGTATTATTGAGACTTTTCTGCAGTGCCGTGTTAAAAGTATTACTAGGTATGCAGTATGCTTTACTCAATTATATAGATCTAAGACTTGTATACTGTAAAAGTACGCATGAAAACCAAGTTGGTTTTATACAACGACAGAGAAGTAGCATGAATCCGAGCTGCTAAACTTGGGCTACCCAAAGGCCCGCTACCAGAGTGAGAACTTACAACTCTCCGTATCTTCAGCACAACCAAAAATCCCAGTTGTCCAGGGTTCATTTTGGGGAGGCTCAAAGCTTTCAGGTAAGGGTTGTCCGCATTCATTGCACTTGCGAACATGTAACTGCACAACTAACCACAGGATGAGCTTCTAAACCCATGTTCTGTGCAACAAATGAACTTTAGTCAAAAGGATAACGGATTAAATCATATCACTTGACATGTCCATATAGACAAAAATAAAAGAAGTGGAGATCAAAAAAAGTAATTAAAAAAAAGGGAAGATTGAACAAAAAGTTCAAGCAGAAATTGTATACAAGTATACAAAGTTCAAATAGCATTGCAATGATAATCAAGCTACGGTGATATTATAAGAAACAATACTGACCAACAATATTTGAATCCACAATAGGTGTTCAGCCATAAACTTTTCCGAAATGCTTCATTAAGGTAAGATGCCTATGAGGTGCATAACACATGATATTAAAAAAAAAAAAAGAAGAAGAAGAAGAAAGAAAGAAAAGCTGACAAAATACGTGTTATTGGCCAATGAAGAGTTGCAAACTGGTGATCTAAACCCCTGAACTTCTTTTGCCCAAGAGCTCTGTAAGAATCACTACAACCTCCTCGTGTTCCAGCACAATCAATTTTATTTAGATAATTCCAAATGCACCAAAATAGGGAACATTTTAATAAAATACAAACTTTGCTATATCCTTTCCTGCATGATTTGCTTTTGCACTAACTCCCAAAATGACTTAAGTACGTAGACCTTTCCCATTCTTTTGAGTATCAATCCTTAGGGTAGTAAATCACCAGTTGGTTCATATAATCTTCACATTTGCACCTAGACAATCTGATTTTTTTTTTTTTAAAGAAGTTCTTGTGGCAGCGTTTTATAACTACTATCTTATTAATTTGCTTGATAATTGGTTGTTTCACTAGCTTTGCCACTATCCTTACAATCTCATAGCATCAAAGACGTTCAAAAGTGACAAATCCTAGTTGTCCGCGAACTTATGCCCCAATCATTTTTTTATTTGGGGGGCTGGAGGCTTGGAATCACTTATTGCAAAGCTGAGGCAAAGTGACTTGAATACAATCATTCCTACTAAGTTGAGCCAACAGAGGAAAAGCAAAGGCAATCCTAAAAATTGATTGGAGAGTCAACCTGTAAGCGAATTGTCTTCAGAATAAATATGCTCCTACCTTCATTCCATGATCTGGGCCATGAAACTTCTGCATTCCTCTGTTGTTATGTCGTTAGGATCACAAGGATCTTGACTGAAAAGACCTTAGAATGCATTGTCACCCATCAGTCTCAAAATGTGACTAAAAGTACTATCTATGTTACATACCTAGGGTATGAGTGTCGGGTGCGAGTGTCTACCTAGGGATTGGACACCTGAAATCTCTAAATTAAGGATAAAACATTTGAACTAAGGATACGTGGAGTCGACTAAAAGGTTTCCAAAAATTAAATATGGGTGCCTAAATACGTCCAAAAAATTGAGTTGAGAAGCAATCCTCAAAGCAATGTTTCATATTCTTCAAGTATTTATTGGTTTATACATACTAATTTTTCACATCGGTTATTTGTTTCTATCCTTAGTAACTTTGTTGCACATGATAACTATAATCCTCATATTTGAGTTTAGTATATTGTCTTTAGTCTTTGCTATTCTCCCACGAGTCATGATTGAGATCTCGACTGTATCAGGTCGATTCGACAAGGGTGGTCCACCGAAATTGGAGAATCTGTGTAACATAACGTATCATTTCTCCTCTAATCTTTTTGCCAAACATGAGAGTGCGTGAAATTTTGGGTATAGAATTAAGTTTGCCTGCCGATGATGAGCCAATAGAGGAACTATACAAGGAATCCTCATTTTCTAAGACATCATTTTTTATTAGAGGTTACATAAAACAAGGTTAGCACCTAAGTTAAGTTATTTTCCTAAATTTTAAATGAAAATTCATGTAACAACTATGAAGTATGACGACTTCAAAAAACATGTTGAATCCATACCCGATACGTATTAGGTATCAGTTTACATGGTACTTCTGCATACATACCGGGTACACAAAACAAGCAATTATATTATTTTCTTAATTTTTTTTCGTATTCAAAAAATACCTAGTAAATTCTCAAGTCGTACTTTACCCAAAATAGTAATTAAAGCTTTATAAAACTTTTTTCTATACTTAGTATGCTACTGTACTTTCAAAATAAAGCTTGGATTTAGTATATCTTATTTTTTACATTATGTAAGATCCTTAATCAACAAAATCATTATTTTTTATTTTTTGGTTTCCTAATTGTTGCAATGGTGCATTGCTCCAAATTTTAGACAGAAAAAAAATTATGGACTAACCCCAAGTGTACTTATACCCGTATCTATAGTGTTAAATAGCAGTAGTGGTTGCCATAACGGTAATAGTTGCAATGACGCAGTTTCGGGGCATAACGATCGTAGTACAATAGTAGCAGCAATCAGAACCGTGAATTTTTTTATTCTCTGCACAACTCAATAAAAGAATAACTTATTCACGTGTTTTAATCTCAAAAGTGTATTTATCAGAGCTTAAAATGACTTTTAGTGAGTTTTTTTTACTTTCTAGAAATAATTCAACATATGTTCTAATTTTCTAACTAGACAGTCTAGTTTTAATAAACAGTTTTAATTATTTTTATGTAGTAATTAATGAATTTAGGTATTATAAATTCGTAATACACAACTTAAATAGTTCAATGTCACTTAAATTTTTAATAACTATAAAATATTGTATATATTAAAGCACATTATTTAATTTGTTATTTAAATTTTAATTTTGAATTCACTATTCCAAACTTTATGTTGTTATTTGAAGTTTAATTTGTATAGATCTTAATTTTATTTTAAAAAATAGTTTTTTTTTGGAGTCCGCAAACTGAAAATGCTAATTAATACCTTAAAAATATTGAAGAACGTTTCTAAAAGCCTGATACCCTTACTGGGACACTAATGGCCAAGCTTACCACCATAAAATTTGATGGTACGCGTGGGAAGCATGAGCATGTCCTTGAAATCAATGAAATGACAAGTTTAGCTGCTCAATTAAAGAATCTTGGGATAAATGAGATGACTTCTTCCTTGTACAATTTATTCTAAACTCTTTGTTTACTCGGTATGGGCCATTTCAAATTAACTATAACATTATGAAGAATACGTGGAATGCCAATGAATTGGCTAGTATGCTAATTTAAGAATAGGCAAACCTTAAGCAATTGCGACATCATTCACTCCATCTCATCAGCTAGTTATGAAGCCAAAAAGAAAGGAAGAAAGCCTAAAAAAAACATGAAGCGAGTATTACCTAAAACTGACCAATCTGCTAGTGGTTCCCAGATACAAGAAAGAAAGAGACTATGATAAATGTCACTTTTGCAAGAAATATGGACATTATCAGAAAGTCTGTCAGAAACGAAGAGCTTGGTTTGAAAAGAAAGATAAAAATCTAATTTTAGTATGTTTGAATCAAACTTATGTGAAATTCTTTCAAATAATTGGTGGCTAGATTATAGGTCTACTACTTATGTTTCTAATACTACTACTGCCGGACGACCAACGATTCAAGGACTAATAAGTAATAACTAAAAAGAGCATAAAATCACACAATAATCACTCAATATCAATTTTTACTCATTCAAGTCTGCTCAATACATTAAAAGACCACCTTATTTATAAACCTAAACCCTAATTAAAAATAAAAATTTGAATCCTTAACTAAAGGAAACAAAATCATATAATATCCTAATTTACTGAAAAATGAAATAATATCTAAATATTATAATATAACATAATATCTAAAAAATATAATATAATATCTTATTATAAGAAAAAAGAATAGAATCTTAGAACATAATGCCATATATTGTTCGCATTGTTCTCCTTCATTGAGAAAAAAAACTCGTCCTCGAGTTCGGCCGGAAGTATTGAGCACGTACATGCCAAGTAACCAGGTATTATGAATGGCTTGAGGGTCACGGAGGAGCATGGTAGTCAGTAGGTGCAAAGTTAAGAGATACCTCGCGTGATACCCTAACTGGTTTGGAACGGACAAGTTTTAACAAGATAGTTCAGCCATTAAAGCTAAAGGTAATGGTGTTAGTGGCCGCATGATGGGCAGCACAAAACCCGTTCATCCAGGGATGATCAAGGAATACATGAGTACCCCTATCATGGGAAGTACATCACACCAAATGGTATCAAAATAAACACACTCTAGATGTACCAAACACCTTTGGGTGACGAAAAAAGGAAGTGTCATCTGTCCAAAATAAATGATATGGCTGTGGGTGTGGAGTAGGCACAAGATTTTCGTAGCGAACAGCCTTTTCGAATATGGCATTCATGGTATAACTTCCATCAATGATAATCTCACAAACTTGTTTGGCGCACCGGAGAAACGTATGAAAAAAAGTAGTTTGCGGCCACTCCAAAAAAGTGACTTTTTTTTGTAATCTTTTTATGTTTTTCTTTTTTGCTTACTCTTTTTTTTTTGCACTCATTGTTTGTTGTTTTCTTTTTTCAAATTTTTTTGGACTTTTTTGTGTTTTTTTTTCAAGAAGAAAAAATATCAATAAATAAAAAATAAATCAACAACTCAAAGCGGTGCTCGTAGGAGTTCTCGAGGTGGTGCGAACGTGGGCGCAAGGTGTTTTCGGTTGATGGGAGTTGGCAAAAAGTTCGTGTTGTAAGAGAAACCGTTTTCGACTAAGGGCTAAAATTTCGTGTGGTAACAGGCAATGTTGGGAAAGCTGCAGTGGTTTGACGGAAGGGAAAAGTGGAGGCATTATAGGGAATAGATTGGAAAGAACTGTTTGTTTTTAGTATAAAAAGGTGGTGTGTTTTTAAAAAAAAAAAAATGGGTTGGGTTTTTGAGAGAACAATAGAACGGGGGGAGCGAGGGAGGATGCTAGGGTTTACAAGGGAGAGTTTCTAGAATTTTGGTTTTGAGAAGGCGGCGGTGACCTGGGAGGCGACGTCGGTAGAAACTTCGACAGCGAAGAGGGTTGGCTGGGAGTGCAAGAGAAGGTTTGTGACGCAGAAAGGGTTGGCGGTTGTGTTTGCAACGCAAGGCTGCTGGTGGAGCTACGATGGTGGAAAGATGGCACGACCATGGATCGAGTTGCTCTGATACTAAATGATGGGGACGGCCGGCGATTAAAGGACTATAACAAAAAGAACAAAAAATCACACAATAATCACTCAATATCAATTTTTCTTCATTCAAATCTGCTCAATATATTGAAAAGACCCTCTTATTTATAACCCTAAATCCTAATTAAAAATATAAATTTGAATTCTTAACTAAAGCAAACAAAATCAAATAATATCTTAATTTACTAGGAAGGGAAATAATACCTAAATAATATAATATAATATAATATAATACTATGATAAGGAAAACGAATAAAATCAATAATATAATGCTATATATTATCCGCATCAACTACTCATGTTTCTAATACGATGCAAGGATTGTTTTATTCATGGGCAATCGCGTTAAAGCATCTATTGAAGCCATTGGGACTTATCATTAGATTTTTTGCGGAGAAACTTATTTTCTCACCTTTATAAATGATTTTAAACATTATGATTATATTAATCTATTGCATGAAAAATCTCAAACAATGAATATCCTTGCGGCATACATTCTTGAAGTAGAAAGGCAACTAGAAAGAAAAGTGAAAATTATGGTGAATATTATAAAAAGTTTAATGAGGCAGGACAATGCCTAGTCCCATTTGCTAAACTCCTTGAAAAGTATCGTATTTGTGCTCAATACACTATGTCAGGAATGCCACAACCAAATCTGAAAGGTGTAATCGTACTCTAATAGACATGGTAAGAAGTATGTTAAGTAATTCTATTGTACTGCTCTTAATATTGTTGTTTACATATTAAATCAGGTTCCTAGTAAAGCAGTTCCAAAGATTCCTTTTGAACTGTGGACATGAAGAATACTGAGTTTAAGACACCTGCTATAAGTGCTTTACTGGTGTTAAATAATTAACATCGTCCATTAATCCAAATGTAATAATAGATTAAAGCTCTCTTTGATCTTGAGAAGAGCCTGATCTAGGAAAATGGTTTCTCCCACTTGACCCTTTAATCTTCCGACACAACCAAACTTTTTTTAATGGGAAAAGGTTGAACATTAATTATCGTACCGCGCAAAGGGAGGATCCCCTCCTCTCTTTATACATTTCTTTCAATCCACCATCATTGATTGAAAAAAACAAAAAGCGAGATTATGAATTCATTCTCCAAATGCATTTATGACATAACATATTTATTATGAATACGATATTCCATATGCATTTAGTGATCTCCATCAAACAGTTGTGAAACCTCTGTTAGACAGAGAGATCAAATTGGGTATCTAGTGTTAGGGGATGCTAACATAACTTATGTTGTTACTTTTTTTTTGTTTAATTGTCTATACCTTTAAAAAAACTTTTTGTACCTTACAAATAAAAAAAAGGTGCAAAAACAGGTGTATTGATAATATCTTGAGAAATGGATGGAAATTTAGATTTGTGCCAAATAATTTCTGCCATTCAGTTCACTTATAAATTGAGAAAATCTAAGTCATTCAAAGACAATTCTCTCACGTATAATTTAAAAACATGAGCTGTTTTATTATGTAGATATCTATATATACACATTTATATATACGTATATGTATGAAAATTTAAAAGTAATATTTACATTTTGAAAAGTAAAATTTCTTTCAATAAAAAATCATTTGACCAGCAATCAAATCTAGATGTATTGTTGTTAACTTTTCTGACAAATTAATATTGATCTTGGAATTTGAATCAAAATGTATCTCAACCATTCAACGCTCATAGAAAGATTAGAAAGAACACAGTTTTATGAGAAATAATCTTGACCACAGATTTTAGTTAAAGTATATCTCAAACATTCAAAAAAGAGACATGTATAACATTTTTAAAAACTAGCGCCGTTATTATATATCTAGACGTATATGTATGAATAGAGACAGACCTGAGGAACGTCAATGGGCTGATTGAGTTCTCCAGGCTTGATGTCTTCCAAAGGCGCTTGATCTTTGGTCAGCTTCACATAACGAGATTGAACGCCCCCTTCCGCCATCTGATCTGATCTGATCTGATCTGACACTAAACAGCATTCATTAAAAAGTCGTCAAAAAAACTCTCCGGCGACACAACTCGTGAATCGGAATTGGGATCTCAAATTCGAAAAATCAAAACCTCATACCTTCAAATCAAACCAAAACTCGCTATCAGCTAAAACGATCTCTGTGATTTCGTCCGGCGCTAGTAACCACACGGCATCAGCAACTGCTAAATTAGTGAAAAATCTCTAAATTTTGGGGTGGTTTCCGTCCGTTTCTCTAACAGCTCCAGAGCGTTTTATGAAAGTCGCTCCTCACGTTTTCGGGAGTATCCAGTGCGGAAAACGGGCTACTTAATCTTTTTCCGCTTCATTTTTAATTTTTTTAAATTTTTGCGGTGTTTTGTATTATTGACTATTATAATTTATTATTTTGTATTTATTTACAATATATTGTATAATTTTCTATCAAGAAATTATTATCTATTTAATAACCTATATTTTATAAAGTTTTAAAATATTACTATCACTTAAAGACGCTTTTAAGGCCTGCCGAATAAACTCCATCAAATATTTATCAGTGACATTCATTTATTAATTTACAATAGCAACATCATGCGATATCATTTGCCCAAGAAAAGGGCCACGTGGCAAGGGCTACGTGGCAAGTATGGCTAATCCAAGAAATGTCATGTGACAATAGAGGTGTAATGCATGTTTTTAAAATTGCCAGCAACAGCAAAGCAACTGCAAGCAGTTGCACGATTATCTAGACAATTGTAAGAATACATACTAGTAACTTAACAAGTGGTTTCGGTTGATGAAAGTTACAATTGACGCGTGGCACCCCGGTAATGCTGAAGCAGTTATTGGAAATTATCAACAGTTACTTTCAAAGATATCTATAAATATTATCATTGTTTTCAATGCCAAACACATTGAACTCGGCAAAACGCATATCTTTTTCTTTTCTTCATGTGAGTAGTTCATAACTTGTAGATCTTGTAACCAGTTCTAATTCCGATCAAAGTAATAAAATTCGTTTTTATTGTTTTTAGTTATCTCTGTTGTCATTTTTTGACGAAATCTTGAAACACAACGGCGACCCTGCACACAATTGCTTGATGTATCAAAGAATTTTATCTTTTGAATGAGATCAATTTAATTTTGGTTAACAATTACTGAAATTAATAACTTATAACTTATAAATTTGCCTTCGTTTGGATTAAAAATAGTGAGAGTGAACGAAAGTATTAGTTATGAAAGAAAGGGCATAGTGAGAGTTATCCCTACTCTTATTTGGTTATTCAAGAAACATATGAGAGTGTTATTTTTTTTTCTTTTGTTTGCTAAATAATAATTAATAAAGGGAAGTGATGCGTTTAGTATTTATTTACTTTTATAATTTTTTAATATTAGCTTAAATTATTATTTTCAATATAGACATAAAATGCTATAATTGACAATATAAAAATAATTATATCATTTTATTCACTTTCGCTCCGTTTCTTCCCAATTTTGGAGGGATAAAAAATCACTTAAAAATAGATCGTTTTGTCCCTCACTTCCACTTCGTTTACTTTTGTTCCCTTTTGTAAAAATTATTCAAACAATATTATAACTAACTATTTCCTTTCAAATCATTCACTTATCCCCAAAATTATTCAATCTAAAAGAAGGTTTATAAATTATAACTTATAATAGAAATTGTGCGTGTTTGGTAAATATTTTAGCATGTAATTGAAATTAAAAAAAAAAGTTATACATTATAGCAGAAGTTGTGAATATTTAAAAATATTATAGCTTATTGTTAAAATTAGTAGCAAAAAGGCTAAAAATTAGCCCCAAAGATTTTGCTAACACCTAGCATGTTTGATATGTTTAAAAAGTTTAGCTTTTAAGAAATTTAATTTTTTAGAAAAAAAAAATTTGAATGTTTGGAATTATTTGTTTAAGTAGTTTTATCTATTTTCTTTTTGTAAAATTGTCTAATATGTTCTTTATTTTTTGCTCTTAAGTTGCAATCTTCGAAAACTTAGCACTGTGTTTTCTTGTTTGGATTAGTGTTGATTTTTTGAATGTAGGTATTATAATTATTTTACTCATAAAAAAATAAAGTATTTGAGATGTATATAAGTTTTTTATTTGAAAAATTTATAAATGAAAAAATATTGATGAGCTTTTTAAATATGCCAAACACACTAGCTTAAAAGTTGACTTCTTTTATAAAAAAAAGTAAAAATGCTAAAGAGGGACTTAATCAAATAGAGTGGGGGCACACTAAGACCTTAATTTTTTTTTATAGAAAATAAAACTAAAACAAATGAAAACACAACATTTTTGTAGTCTCCAAAGTAGACTTTTGGCTATTTTATAAAAGAGTTATACTTCTTTTTTTTTTTTGAAAAAATAAAAGAGTTATACTTGGGTGGTAGCTAAGAGCTTAATGGACATAAAAAAAAAAGAGAAAAATTTTAAGCTATGTTCCATTTAGCTATTTTGTATTTCAATAAATTTCAGCTAAAAATTATATTTCATTAAATTTTATTTAAATCTTTTCATTCCAAAATTTCTCATAATATACCATTCACTCATCACTCCTCACAACAACAACACCACCACCACCACCACCACCACCACCCCACAACCCCATTATCACCATTATCAGATTGTCGCCACTATCGCTACCACCATTATCAGATTGTC
>JAULJZ010098180.1:0-12002 GCA_032270985.1 Heliamphora pulchella | reverse complement strand
ATTTTTACGCTAAATTAAGTGATATTGTGAATGCATCCTTTAATCTTGGTGAAAAAATTTCGTCTTCTAAAATTGTTTGAAAAATTCTTAAATTTTTACCCGAACGTTTCTAACTAAAAGTCATAGTAATAAAAGAAAGTAAAGACATTGATTCTATTTCTGTTGAAAATTTAGTTAGAAACTTGTAAACCTATGAGCTAAATTTTCAAAACAAAAAGATTTTAAAAAATTTGGCTTTCACTTCTGCTCAAGGTTCTACGAATGACTCTGATGATGATTTAGACCCTGAGATGATGACTGTTTTTGTGAAGAAGTTCAAAAAGTTTTAAAAAACTAAAAAGTCTAATCAGGAAGAAAAAGCACAAAAGAGGTACGGTAAAGACAACGCCAAAAACATGTCCAATTTTATTTAAAAGGGGTCGAAAGGCCAGATTTCAAAAATTCAAACTATGAATGCAAAGAATATGGACATAAGGCTAAAGAATGCCCAAACCTTTTTATAAAGAAACAAAAAGGATCCACAGTCACTTGGGATGATGAAAGTGAACCCGACACGAGTGATGAGAAGGACCCTGATGTTTGAAAGCCTACTCCTGCCGAATCCACAACCAAATGTTTGAAAGCCTACTCCTGCCGAATCCACGTACACCAACTACTGTGTTTTACCGCCGCTGGAACCCACCACCAGACTTCAATCCTGATGGAATCATTCACCAGACTTCGAACACTCGAGAATCCTCTCAAGAAACTCCATGAACACGAATAGATCTTTGAAGGTTTGAATGCTTGATGATAGACTAGATTGCGCGGAAGCTAAATATTCATTAAGTTGTAGAATGGGTTGCAAGTATGTCGAATAATGTGAGATGCCCTCTGACGACTAGGAATTCTAAATATAATAATGAGGCTCACAAAATATGTAATCCTAACTGTTCTATTTATAGTCGTTTGCAAAAAACCTAGCTGCTGCTGCACTTTATAATCTATCGTGCGTACGAACCGCTCGAGCGGTGTATTCTCCGCTCGGGTGGTGAAGATCTGCTTGCTGAAATCTGTTGCAGAGTCTGAGATACTGAAAAGTGCAATGGACCGCTCGAGTGGTTTGTCGGGCGGTTTGACACCGCGTGCTATTTTTTGATATTTTCTGTTTCTTTTACGTGGGCCTGCAATATTAAAATCAAAATCCGAACAAGACAATGTTTAAAATATCAATGAATAAAATGAATAATTTAAATAATCATTTGTCACAGATTTTCCAAACTAAAAACGAATAAGATCGATGTCAAAATTCGTAACATTTTTTTATATCAATACAAGTTTTTATGTTCTACTGCTTATTCTAATTTTTTTTATTCATTTTTATATGTATAATGGATGATACATATTCTAATCTACATCTGTGTACATGTTATGTTTTTTTATTTAAATTTTTATTTATACAGTTATTGTATGATTTGTTTTACTTGTGGGCATTACTAATTTTTTCACATTGATTTAATTTCTTTATGCTCTTTTTTTTATTCGAAGAATTTTATAAAAACATCTCTCAAAAAGTATTTGTTTGGATCTAAAAAATGGAAAAAAACAAAAAGTGAAAGAATTACTTTAATTTCAAGTAGGCGGTTTTGATAATTTTTTTAGTAATAAGAAAAATATAATGAATCCAAATTTTGTTGAACATTTATAGGGTACCTTTTAAAATGTGTATCTAGGGCCTTAAATTATTTAGGACCGACC
Source organism: Heliamphora pulchella (assembly GCA_032270985.1). Taxonomy (NCBI): domain Eukaryota; kingdom Viridiplantae; phylum Streptophyta; class Magnoliopsida; order Ericales; family Sarraceniaceae; genus Heliamphora; species Heliamphora pulchella. The sequence continues at coordinate 10,265 of JAULJZ010098180.1, read as the reverse complement.
CTGGTAGAATTTAACATCAAAATTTATAAATTTTATAAAATGTGTGTCTGTAATGATCCGAGATCACGCAATCATGAAACATTTGATACAGGAAAAAATGTTTAGACATGAATGTATGGACAATAGGACCAATACTTACTTGTATGACAACTGTTTTGGTGTTGGTGACCACTAACAGGAAATTATCACATGAAGATGGAAGGTGCCTCCCAAAATGGCATGCACCTTTCAAACAGACGTGTCTTGGTGACCACTATGAGAACTATTTCCTTGGATGTGCTTCCAAACGTGGCCCATAACATTAATGGACCAACAATTGCCACAAGTGGAGTTTTAAGTGGCCATTAAGTTTAGTTAATTGGGAATGAAAACACTATAATGTACCTAAAGACACTAAATGTTTATTTGAATAATGTTATTGGTGATCATATTTGAATATCACAGTGATAATGTAGCACTCGTGTATAGTGTATGAATTGAGTAATTATTTGGTAGTCCCGAAACAGGGTGTGACTTGACTATATAGTACTTTTATCCAATAATGTAACAAAAAATACTTTGAGCAGAACAATGGTGACCCATCTTTGAAAAATACTTTAGGTGGGACAATGGTGGTCCATCCTTGAAAAATACTTCGGGTGGGACAATGATCCAAATGGTGGTCCATCCTTGAAAAATACTTCGGGCGGGACAATGGTGGCCCATCCTTTGTTGGGTAGGTGGAAGCTAAATGGTTCTCCACTCAATGCACATTAATATTTTTTATTTGTCGAGAGTACCACGTAAGTGATGGCGCGTGGTACTCGAGAAGTACTTAATAATTTTCTCTTATGAACTCTCTATTTATTTGTAAATACTACATATAAGATGACACAGGATACTAGGGTCAAATTCCTCTCAAGACTTGTATACTCTTAAGAGCTCTATAGATTCTATTTATATTTCATGAATCTTGAGTAGACTCAAAACGATTATTCAAATTGTTTATCTCGTAGTACTTGTAGAGAAAATTATCTATACAAAAATTCAATTTGATAGAATATAAAAAGACTTATGAACAAATTACATTTTATTTTATAATTTAGACAGTTTAAAATAAAACAGTTTGTTCCAATTAAAACTATTCTTTTTTCAAAACAAAATGTGATTTGTTCACATATACTTATTGATCTTTAATTAATTTTTTTTTGTATAAATAATTTTATCTGCAAACTTTACATAATAAATGATTTGAATCAGTATTATGTGTTCATCTCAACTCACAAAGTGAAGTCTCGAGAGGCCTTAATGTTTAATAATCTTGAGAAAAAGTGAGCTGAAGATAGCACACATAAGTTGCCACACAGCATTCTTGTTTTTGTATTTTCTTATGTGAAATGGATTGCTTCAAGGAAACATAAATCCATAGGCTCACTTGGGATGTCTTAGAAAGCATTTCTTGTTTATAAAAAAGTGATAGATAAGAAAGTTTGATTACTTATGTGGTGTTTAAAATTGTTGAAATTAGTAGTTTATAAATTGTAATTTGTAGTAAAAGTTGTGAGTACTTAGTAAAAATTATAACTTGTAACTGAAATAGAAAAAAAAATTTATAAATTATAGTAGAAATTGTGGGTGTTTAGAAAAACTTGTAACTTATAACTAAAATTAGTAGTAAAAAATTAAAAACTACTAACAGTAATTTTTCCAAACACATCCTTAAAATAATATGACTTTTCTTTTAGTTAAAATTGTTGAAATGGTATTTTTTTACTCTTTTTTTTATTAAAATATTTAATGTACCTTTATTTTTTTCTTCTAAACTTAACATACATATCATTTTATATGAATATTTTTTATTTGATTAGTCCTTCAAATTAACGGGTGATGCACGTACAATAAGTTTTTTTTTTTGGGTTGAAATTGTTGGTTGGCCTGGCAGACTCGTGTGTCCGCGAGGATCTTTCTAGTACCACGCCACTACCGATTTTTTTTTTATTTTGCTTTTTTTTATTTTGATTTTTTTTTATAATTTAACAAAAGATTTTACTTTTTCAAATTGTTTTGATGATATAAACAAAAAAAAAATAAAAATTTTAAATTAAAAGATTAATAAAAGTTCACTAAAAATAGAAGTAAACAATGTGAATTTAGCTTATTAACTTATTCAAATTAATGTTTGTTTTTTCTGTTTTTTTTTAACATTTAGGCTTCGGTTGTTTCGACTAAAATATTTTATACGAAAGAATATTTTTTATGTAAAATTATTTTACAAAAAAATATTTTTTTGCATTTGTTTTCTAATGTTTGGGTGATACTAAAAACAAAATTAAAAAACAAAGAGTCGCCACCACGATTTTATTGTTGCAGCCGTTGCCACCATACATTACCACCAGTTCACCGTCATCATCATTATCACTACTATGCCATTTGTCGCTGTTATTAGTACTATCACTATAAAATGACTTACGCATTTTTTTTGTAAATAAATTTTAATCTTACGAAATAAAATATTTTACTGAATTTTTTTTTTCATAATACTTTCTTCAAACTAATGAAAAAAAATATGGAGCCTTAAAAAAATACTTTTCTATTTTGTCATTGTGTGAGGACTAAAAAAACAAAAAGTATAATGCTTTAAGTACTAAATAATTAAAAAAATTACTAAAAATAAATAAATAAATAAATAAACAATTATCCTAAACGAGGCCATAAATCAATCATCTTTAAGAAAACCCTGAAATAAAAACGCAGATAAAGTTGGTGCACTCTGACTTTACAATGGGATCTTATGATGATTATTCAATTCCTAATGATTCTTGCAATGCTATATAAAGTGGAGTTGAGGTAGTGTTTGAAGAACCAGAAGCAAGCAACCATGGAAAGTAAGGTCGTCGTCCTCGTCCTCCTCATTCTAACAATTTATGTTCCGTCGGTGGCTCGAGGCCAAGACGACGATAATTCCGGTTCGGGCTCGGACTTCGACTTCGACTTGAATGGAAATAGGTTCAACCGGAGCAGTTTTCCAGCTGGTTTCATATTTGGGACTGCATCTTCTGCTTACCAAGTTTGTGTCCTTAGTTTCTTCCCAAAATCTCTCCCCCTTTAACAAAAGTCCAGGGAATTGGTTTAATACTCAAGGCCCGAGATTTTAGAGTATTCTAATAAGCAATAACACTTAATCACGCGATAAATGACCAACCGTAAATCCTAAGTTAGTGAGGAACCTCCTCCTCGCTCTCAATATCTATTACCTACGTACCTCTGGAGCGACTCTACATTGATGTCGGTGGGGTCAATTGACCCCATCAATTATTTTATTATTATAGTATTTTTTAATTGGTGTTTAATTATTCTTACTAGAAAAATGTAGTTGACCTAATGATAATATAAAAATATTATATAATTATCTCAAACGCATTGCACCATACTATTGTTCTCAGTATTTCTATCTCAAACACAGATGATATATTCGTAGTTCCTAAAAGGTCATGACACAAAATTTTACAAATTATAAATTTAATTATATCACTAATGTTGAACTATTCTACATAATTAATTGTATATAAATGTACAACTTCAAGAGCTTAATAATCGTTTTACAGAGTTAAATACAAAATTACTTATTCGGATGCATGGTTTGATTAAATAATTGCTTTGTTGTATATATTAAAAATAATATTTTTAATATTATTGATAACTAATGTTATTATATACCAATTTTAAAATATAAAATCCCTTCAAATACAATCGAAGAAGTTTATGTATTTATAACTTTTTATCAAAACAACAGCAAGATTATACCCAACAAATAATCTTCTTATTAATTAAAACATTTAATTTGTTACCTTATAATTTTTAAACGACTCAATTAACAAAAATCTCGAAACTGCTAGTATTTTTTGGAGGAATTAATCCATACAAAATTTTATCTCGTCTTTAATATTGGATATCTACCGGTGGATTGTGAGATTAATCTCCTAAGAATAAATCGAAATACGCATAAACTGACCCAAGCCCCTATATATATAGTGCAGATTCTATGTTGAAAATCTCTTAATTGTATGTTTTTTTGTAAAAGGGTTTTTAATTTTGTTCTGTTTATACAGTATGAAGGTGCCTGGAATGAAAGTGGTAAAGGACTAAGTAATTGGGATGTCTTCACTCAAGACCACTTTTTAGTGATCTTGAGTGATTAAAGGCAAGGCATTAATTAGGACTTCTGTATAATTCTTACTTAGAGAGTAATTATTCATTCTTTCAAGGGCAAGATCAATTGCTTATTTTATTTTGTTTATTTTTTATTTTTAGTGATTTTTTTTTATCGTTTAGTCAAACTATTATTATTTTTGACTCATCTCATTGAGACAAGTTGGAAAACTAAATTTTTTTGATCAAAAAATATATATATATATAAAAAGTTAGAAAATATAAAAATAAATCAAAATAAACTAAGTTTTATGTTGCTTATTATCCTTTTTAGTGAATTTTTATCATCTTTTAACCTAAATTTCTTATACTCTGTTTACATGAACTTCAACACCATTTATGCAAAGAAAAAAATAATATTTATAAACTAAAAGAGAAACCTCACATATATATACACGTACTTATAGCTATTCAGAATAGTCATAAAACGAAAGGACATAACTGTTCATACCGCAGAAATGTTATTAAAAGAACACAACCTTTTATCGAAAAAACACAACCCTTCAACGAAATGGCACAACTCAAACCGTAACTAACTTGTTACCATCTTCAGTTCATTTTTAACAAAAATACTATGGTGACCGTGTTTTGATAACTTCATTTGAGTGTCACATGTTACATGATGTGACATTTCATATGTGGTGCTTAAAAATAAATAGTGAAACCACAAAATGATATAAGCACCACACATAAAGTGGCACATCATGTAGTACTTAAATATGATCACCAAAACATGATCACCATAGCATTACTCAATTTTTAATTCACACCAAAATGGTTTTGAAACCATTTTTCCTACAAGAGGTACTTTATTTTGACAAGTATTTGCAACGTTTGGTGCAGAGATGATTGCGGACAACAGCAGCGGAGCTGTTGCAGATGACCAATATCATCGTTACAAGGTAATGCCTTTATCCAACTTTTTCCCTCTAAACAGTTCTATATTTATAACCCTGCTGTTTGATTAAAAAGAAAATGGTAGAAGGTAGGTGAAAATGGTAGAAAATAAAGTGAAAAAAAAATTATTTTATTGCATCCATTTGATTGGGATACAAATTTTATAAGAAAATAAGGACAAGTTTTAAATTTTTAGTTTGGTAAACATGAAAGTTAGAAGAAAATTATTGTATTTATATAAATCAAAATAATCCAAAATCACTAGCTTACCGCGAATTATATATTTTCTCTAGTAGTTAGGAGGGTGAGCTAATAGGGCTTCTGATAGAAGGTACCATCAGACACCAAATTCCAAAAGAAGACATGTTAGTAGGAAGAATGACTGTCTTTGACGTAGGCAAAGGCTTTTTTTGTCTCTGATAAATTGAATGCCTTTGTAAGACTACTTTTATTTATTTTTTATGGCATCCGCTAATTCAATAATGTGATTTGGAAATCTAAGAAAATCATGCTCACTAAACAAAAATCACATAAGAATTTGCGTGCTTGAACACAATTTGTCTATAACGTCCATGAGTGCGAGAGATAATCTATTATAATCGTAGAGTGTACAATCACATGATAAAAAATACTCCAAAACCCGACGCTCACAATTTGAGCTCTGAAACAACTCATTTTTTCCGCTCAATGGCTTAAGGGTTACTCCCGTACCTTCAGTATTTTTTCATCTCTCTATACATCTCTACCCCCTTTTATTCAATTTTTCACAAACCTACTAAAATAATAAGTCTTATATTTATAGGTAAAAACCCTAAAACTCTAACCGCCATATAATTATAAAATTCTAATTATATGGGTCCGCAGAATACAAGACACACACCCAACACGTTGTTGCCTCTATATTGATTAATTGGCAAATTTGAAAAGAACGATAATTTAAAATAAAAATAAAATATTGGCAAAATCTGTGGGCAAATTTAAAAAGTAAGATAATTCTTTTTCCACTTTCACATAAAAATATTTTTTTTCTTGGGTATTTTGTGGTGCGAATTTAAGTTGTACAAAAAAATTTACTTTTTATCAATTTTTTAGACTTTGTTGCTAATCAAACACTAAAAAGGTTTTAATTTTGTTTTTGTTTGTTGCATTTTTTATCACTGTCTTGCTAATAAACAGATGCATAAGAATTAATTGTAACTTTATGCACTGGTTAATGAGATTGTGGCATCCCACAGGAAGATGTGGCTATAATGAAGAACTTGAGCATGGACGCTTACAGATTTTCCATCTCATGGTCCAGAATACTACCTGGTAATTAAGATAATTATTCTGTTTAATTTGTTTTATTGTTCATAAGTTCAGTCAATTTTAAGATTGATGATCTTGCTTAATTAATGAATTACTAGTAAATTTGTATAGCAAAAAAATATTAATTAAACAATATTATACTGAAAAATAAATTTAGTTATAATTTTTGAAATTCATTAATATTTCATATTTAAGTTTGTGTATCATCACTCGCAACTTTTCCCATCAAGCCATAGTTAGAAATTCTAATAAAATTAATAGCAAAAAAGGATTTCTATAAAAATAGAGAAATTTTGGCTGAGATTCAAATATTTGTTGATAGTTAACGATTAATCCCGTGTTAAATTTTTAATGATTCTAGTTCTATAGAAATGATATCTCCCTAAAATATCCTTATTATAGAATAAAGGCAATTCTAAAATATGGCAAATGAAACTCCTTTGGAAACCGAACCGTCGTAAAGATCTTGGCGCATCTCTCTATTCTCGGCATTATCCTCCGATTGAAACTCCCACTGTGTGAGTTTTACTCACTCGTAACAAATTATATACATCGTATATATGATTGATAAATATAACAGTATTGAAACTGAAAATTATAGACGTAATAGATGGAAGATAATATAGAAAAAACACTAAATGCACATAAACATACCAGTACTGATAAATGTATCAGTACTGCAATTGAGAATTATAAGCGAAACTAATGGAATCAAACATAAATAAATCACTAGTAAATTTATCATTACATCAATAGGCTCACCTTCTCCATGTAAAACACATAAACATGTGATTAAAAATCTCAAAGATTTAATATGTGGCATTATTACAATCCCATGATTGATGGATAACAATGTAAGTCATATTAAAAAATGGATGAAAATCCCATAATTGAAGAATGAAATTTGGAACTTACCCCCGATAACTAATTTTATATTCCGTTACCAAAATTAATCCATCGACAATAATGCTAGTCAATTGAATTGCCAAAATTGAAGGTTATTTGTATGAAATAAAAAAAAATTACTCTTATTTTTTAATTAGGGGCAAATCAGTCAAAATATATTATCTTTCTAAATAATGGGACTAAAACTAGTCAAATTAATCTGGCAAGAGACTAATCTTTATACGAATTCTAAAAAAAAAAGACTAATCCTAAATTATTTCTAAAAAATAAAACATTATATTAAGTATTTCATTTTGAATATTGAAACACAGGAAGTTCAAAATTTAAAACTAAGATAAGTTAGTGACTGAGGTGAAGTGATAAATTTTTTAAGCAAACAAATCAAACACTTGAACCATAAGATCCGGAAGGGGTGTTCGGCAAAGTTTGGTTGACCTAATATTTAGCTTTTAGCTTTAAAAAACTTATTTAAATTTATTTGAAAAAACTTCAGCATCAAGCTTTTAGCTTCTTGTAACTTTTTTTCCTAAGTTGAGAACTTGTTTTTCAGAAGCAGTTTTGAGGTAGTTCTCAGCTTCTACTTTTAGCATTAGCTAGTTTTAATTGATAAAAGTTATAAGTTTTCCGTACTACCAAACATTAAAATCACTTCTACTAATTAAAGTTAAAATTAATAAGTTATTTGGCCATAATCTACAAGTTACTAATTTTAATAATACCAAACACCCCCCAAAAAGTTACAAATTAGTAATAATATCAATTAGTACTAATAACACACTTGCCTAAGTTTTTCTTTGTTGCAATATTTTTTTTTATCACTTATATTGCTAATCAACTGGAAAAAGGTTTGGATATATATAATTGAAAGTGTCGTATGCCATCTTATAAGTTTAGTTTGGATATTATTGGCATTTGAAATGGGAAAATTAAATCACGTTAATAGAATTGGTCTTTTAGATATTACTCGAAGTGTGTATAAGTTGGTTTAGATACCCTAAAATATATATTTTTTTTAAAAAGCAGTCTATGTTAATATCAATAATTATCTCAAGTTTCAATTTTGAGCAAAAACTTGTGTTGGAATTTTTAATTTCTTTAATTAACAGCATAATTATTTTCATTTTCAGGAGGAAACCTAAGTATGGGAGTGAACCAAGCTGGAATTCAATATTATCTGAACCTCACCCAGGAGCTCATTGATAACGGTCACAAATCAGATGCCAAAGCCTTAAAGATCTAACTCTATTGTTTTATCTTCTTTACTATATATATATATATAGTTCGTAAAAGTAATTCTAAGTGTTGTTTTCTCAGGAATTGAGCCTTTTGTAACCCTATTCCACTTTGATGTTCCACAACCCCTGGAAGATCTGTATCAAGGTTTTCTCAGCCCAAAAATAGTGTAAGAATAGATATATACATGTAAATCAAAATATAATTATATAAGTCTGTAGAATATAGAAACACGCGCCCAACAATTCTCACATGATGAATAAATCATAGTTACTTTTAAAAAAAGGTTAAAAATGAGGTGATAATTTCAAATATCCTCATATGGGGTGTTTGGGAATATTAATATTAGTAATTTTTAATTTTTTACTGCTAATTTTAGCTATAAGTTATAAATTTTTTTATATACTCATAATTTTTGTTGCAACTTATAATTATTTTTTTTATTTCAAATATAAGTTATAATTTTTACTAAATACTCATAATTTCTCCTATTAACATCAATTTATAAACTTACTAATAATTTTGTCAAACACTAGCTTATGCATGCACCCAATCCCTGCATGTTTTTTTTTTCCATCCATAAAAAGTCAACAACAACCAAGTTTGGTGCTATAAATGTATTGAAATTTATTTCGTGTTCATGATCTTTGATTGATTACAAATAGTAATTATTATTATTTGTATTTCTTTGGTCTTTCAAATTCTTCTAATTGCTTTTAATACATTTTTTAAAGTTATAATAATTTCAATATTATTATAAGAGACTCAAGATTTTTTTAAATTTAAAATTAAAATATTTAAAATGCTAAATAATACGAAAAGAGTATAAAAAAAATAAAAATTATGATCAAAATATACTTAAGCCAGAACTTTCTCATCTTAAAATATTAATTTTATTTTTGCCAATTCTAGTCAAAGACAAAATATTAAATGAGAAAAATATTTTATTGTAAGAATATATATTAGACATTTTAATAAAAAATAAAAAAATTATTATAAAAAATTATCCCAAATTAACTTCTTTTTTTTTTAAAAATTAAAATTCTTAAAAATTAATCTTCTTAGTCCAAACCAAATAGGTCTTTACCCTAGAGAGAGAGAGAGGGGGAGAGAGAGAGAGAGAGAGAGAGCAAAGGTGAGTAGGAAGGATGACACCTCTTTTTCTAGGTAAAATTATGGGACATTTTTTTGGGACGATAGAATTATTGTTTATTTTTTAAAAATTTTATATTGAATTTATTTAATTTTTTAGATAGTTTAAAAATTACTATTTTTTTAACTAAATAAAATTTTTAATTTTTTAACTTAAAAAAACTTAAAATAAAAAAACTAACTTAAAATTAAATTATCAAACAAACACAAAATATTGTATGCATACGAATCTTTACCGATGTCAACAAGTAATTGTGAATCCCCTTTTTAGATTCCACATGTGCTGCGACAGCTTTGTACACCAAATTATTCTATTCATTATGCTATCGTTTGTTTCAATGAATTATTAGTCTGTCTAAATTATCAGTTTGAAATATAATTTAATATGATATTTGTTAAGTTTTCAGACTAATTATTTGGACGAATTACTAGTTCGTCATATGAGAGATAATTAGTGAGAAAGAAGATATAAAATTAATAAGGATTGAATTAAGAAGTAAATTAAAAAATTTTAAAAAATAATAAGAAATATTAAAATATTAAAATAAATAACATAAAATTTAACAATAACATAAAATTTA
>JAULJZ010098169.1:0-12002 GCA_032270985.1 Heliamphora pulchella | reverse complement strand
GTTTCTGCAATTATGGAAAGACGTAGCGATTTCTGTAATTTCCATAAAATACTGAATTACAGTTCACACCACTAAAGAACTATAATTGCACTCTGATCCATAATCTCAACACCTTCTTGCATTGAGCTTTTATTATTAAATGCTTACCATTTTTCCCCACACTAAATTTTCGATACCCGCCAATTAAATTTAATTACTAAAAATTTAATTTAATCGGCATCTTGATGTTCCTTAAGCCCTTCCACTTAACTTATTTGGCCGCCGGATAATGAAATCCAACTGTAGGGTTTGGCTCGGTCAAAACTTATAAGCATCCTTAAGGGGGTATCGTCAATCCCGATCTTTCGGGACGTGGATTATGTCAATAATCAATATTTGCCATATAAATAATACTGTTATCCAACTCACCGAAAATAAAGACTTATATAAGATCGCACACTCTAATGAATCAAAACAACGAATATTAAATATACGCAAATCAATAATTATTTCAATATTAAGAGAATAAGCACTATTCATAATAACATTGTGGTGTGAATTAATTTATATAGTTAGTATAAAATTAATTACCCCAAATGTCCCGTTCAATACACACAAAGTGTACTGGCACAAAGAGTCGGAACAATAGACAATGCTATTATCTGTTTCCCGTAACCAAGACAGGCCTACTAAAATTCTGTGCCTGTCACACCCCAAACTCCGGATCACGTGAAACACTCACAAACAACCAAATATAACACCCAACCCAAGATTACACTCTCAATATAAAATATATATACATTGTATATAATCACCAAAGGCTTACTTTACACGGTTTTAAAATCGAAAAACATGTTATAGCATACATGTTCAAAACTAGCAAAAAGGAAGATTACAAATCTTCTGCCTCTCAAGCAACTCTGGATCAACCTGCGTAATCGGTACCTGAAAAATATTTCAAATCCCACACCGTGAGCCAAAGCTCAGCACAAACTAGACATAGCATGAAATATAAGCTAAACATGCTAGGAAAATGAGGTGCAATTTTTGACTCTCTTTCAAGTCTTAAAACAGTTTTCACAAACAAACGAGATGCAAGGATAAGAACCATTTTTGACTCACAGGAGCCACAAAAATGGTTTTAAAATGATTTTGTATCACGACTCACACGAGTCTTAAAAAGAGTTTAAAATTGGTTTTATCCTTCCCACGATGCTTCACATGCAATTCATGTACCTTATCAGGCTTTCACCGAGGGACCACAGCCCCAACTAATGCACCTTCTCGGACTTTCACCAAGGGACCTCAGCCCTAACTAATACACCTTCTCGGACTTTCACCGAGGGACCTCAGCCCCCGTCAATGCACCTTTACGGACTTTCACTGAGGGACCGCAGCCCTAACACATGCCTAGTTAACCAGGATTAACATTCACAATTTCACGTACTATCATTACGTTTCACAAATCACGTCACATGCTACACACGCGACTCACACAACACTTGCAACCCATGCCACATGCACCACATGCATCCATTCCTCATATCCCATATATACATGCCTATAAAACCTCTGAGTTTTAAAGCATAAAACCACATTACACATAACGATATCAAGCCATGTAATTCATCTACATAGTCCGTACATAAATAAACTAGAGTTATAAATGCACAAAGCCAGTTATAAATGCACACAACCATATATAACCTCACATCGTGACGACACCTGCCATATAACCCGATATCCACTCACATGGATAACCGACAACCCACAAAACCACGCCTAACTCAAAGGCCAACACCAGACTCATAAGCCTTGATTTCAAAAACCAACACCTTTTCCCAAAAAGGACCACAGGCCTAAACACGCCCTGCACCCAACGAAGAATAAACACCACGCACCTAACTGTGCATCACACCCACATCTAACCATGCACGTCAACCCAGAGGACGACACCTAAACAAACACCTGAGGCCACCACACGACCCCCGAAACCACAATAGGACCAACAGAACCCCAAAAAGAATCCAATAGTATTTCAGTCGACTAATTCCATATATCAATCAACTGAATACCGTTGAAAACCAATTGAAAACCAAGGACCCAACAACCAACACATCACAACCCAAACCAACACAAGCCCAACACGGCCAACAAAATACAAACAAACTCCCAAGAGACAAGATATTTGATAAAAAGTTCTATATGGATGAAAAAAATAGGCTTTTCCCAAATATTCAGCCAAAAATAGGTAAAAAAATGGTTAAGAAATTTTGACATACCCTCACTATTTTGATCATAACTTTTTCTCCAAAAAGAATTTTAATGTGAGAGAGGTGTCATTGGAAAGAAGATTTCCAGGGCTTCGATTTGAGTACAAAAATAACCCCATTCCGAGTCCGGATGAGGGAGATATGATAAAAAGAAAAAAGCCCAAAAAATGGCCCTACAGCCACAACGCTCTCTAAGGGCTCGCAAAGCGGTTAAGCGCCTCCCCACCTGTGAGCAACGCTCGCTCAGCGCCTACTTGGCGCTTGAGCGCCCTTCAGCGTGCACTAATGCTCCAGATCATCCCTGTTTCGAGTTCCAAGCCCTAACACTTTCAAACACTTATTATGATGCTTCAAAACACGTATAAACCTACCAATCCACATATTATTAACTCCCACGGACATACACGTGCCCAAAACTACCACAGAACCTTCAAAGAAACATTCAAATACGATTCCATCCAACCGAAACGACAAAAAAATAGTTTTTAAACTAAAAACCCAATTTATCGAAACATAAATCACTTTGTCATGCATTTTAAGACGGTAAAACTATACACTATTACACGTAGCACCCTTATAAGACATGAGAGTCTAGGATCCTACCTCGGTGAGTTAAAAACTCGATGTCTCAATCCACATGCAAAACTGAGCTTTGCCAGAATGAAATTTTGTCCGGATGGATGCGTAGACCATGATGCCAATAACAAGGATCGACAGTTGGATCGTTAAAAATTAAGCCCGGGCCCCCGAGAAGTTAGAGAGAAGGCAGAGAGAAAAACGAGAAAACTTAGCATGTAAGTTTTGAAAATATCTTTTGAAAATATCTAACTGTAGATATTTATAGGCCTCCAAAATATTTTTTTTTTAACCCACATCACAGCGCCCAACGACCCCGAGAACCAACCCTGTATGCATATCTAAACTCGAACATGCACCAAAAAGCATATAAACATGCTGCAACAAAAACACTAAACGCACATTGAAAAATGTCAAAAAAGAAAATGGGTCAAGGTCTCACAACTCTACCCCCCTTAAAGGAATTTTTCTCCAGAAATTCAACACCGGGTCATAAGAAACAAACCATCGATCGCAATCGACATAGGTATACGAGATGATTAGCCAAACCATTCCAAGGATATAGTCAAATAGGGTTAGACATCCTAAACAATGGCCAACTATCTCCCAAACACGGGATCTACAACTCACCCCCAACCTCACATCCTTACCAACCGTTGCTTCAACACAGCACACCACCCACGGAAACCATCACTAACTCCCAAACAGATGCAGCAAGAAAGAAACTGGCCCAAAGCCTGCGTACTCAGAAAGTATCTCTGCTCCCTGAAGGCATAGCTGCATCATCGGGTATGATCGGTGCCCTCGAAGAATTGGGAGCTATGAGGGCATACGCTCGAGGCAATGTCGCTATGGCCTATCCACTAGAACCTAGCGCTGTCAGCTACCGTACCAACTGAACTGAAGTTCCCTTATCTTTCGCTCGGGACGTTTGAACTGCAAGATGCTGCTATCGATCCTGTATGAATGAACCCTCTGGTGTGCCCGCTGTACTCGACGCACTCTTTCTCTGGGGACAGTTCTTGCGAATATGTCCAGGCTGGCCACATCCATAACAAATCTGTAACTCCCTCCCCTGTGACTGAATCCATGAACCCTAGGACTACTTTGGCTGTAGGCACTTTGACACACGATGCCCCGGCTACCTGGACTGATAGAAAATCAACTCCCTCAGCCCTGACCTCCCAAATGAAGCCACAGATGGTGCAACTATAGAGAACTGCTGTGGTAATCTAGATGGATGAAAGTTAAGACCAGAAGACCTCTGCCTCTTACTGGAACGCCCACCTGTCTGCGCCTCTGTCCCATCCTGCAGTGTCCTGGCCTCCCTAGAAGCTCGAATCTCAACCATAGTATTCTCAACTCTCGCGGCTGCCTCCACCAGCTTTGTGAACACCCGAAGTCCCATTGCATCCACACGCTCCTTGATTGCCGGCCTCAAGCCCCTCTCAAATCTCATCAAACGCAACTCATCTGTGCTCACTAACTCTGGTGCAAATTGGGACAAGCTCGTAAACCTGGCCTCGTACTGCATAATATCCATTACCCCCTGGGTGAGAGTATAGAACTTATCCCTATACAAGTCCCACTTTGAAGAAGGGAAGTATTTCTCTAGAAAAACTCCTGTAAAGGCTAACCATGTAACCCCCATCGTGTTTCTGGCATATCTCCACCACTAGTGAGCATTACCTCTCAGCTGAAAGGTAGCGAAAGAAACCCGTAACTCGTCCTCCACAATCTGCAACATGTCAAGGATTCGGATCACCAACTCCAACCACTCTGTCGCCGCAATGGGATCAGGATCTCCAGCAAAGGTAGGTGGAACCATGCGCTTAAACTCTCGCATCACTACTGTAGCCCTGGCCTCAGGCACTCCCTCTCTCTCTAACGGTCTCACCTCTAGCTATCTCAACCAGTTGCTAAATAGAACCAACCAGCTCACGTAGCAACTCTACAGCGTCAACAAGTTCTTAGGGAGCATTTGCATCCCCGGCATCAGGGATAGGAATATCTCCTCGGCCCAAATCACGGTCACGGCCTCGACTACGGCCTCGCCCTCTCCTCGCAGACATCACGTCTACATAAAAGCAACGTAAAACGTAAGATGCAACATATAGACACGAACCACATAAGCATGCTAACACATAAGCACATAGATTCATGCTAAACTAACCTCATATATCGAGGAGAACCGACAAGAATGATGCGTCAATCTGGACAACCTACTCAGATTCTCGGCTAGAAATCACGTAAGCTAAACGCGTTTCTAACTTGGCTCCCAAGTTTGTTAATCCAAACACCCGAAGGCAAGACTAATCAATCCTACAGTTCAACCCCCATGCTCACATATACACAACAGTCTCATACTTAACATGCTACCACGTTTATGTTATCAAAGCATTTAAATACATGCAGTCAAGCACACGCAATCAACCTCACACGACGATGCACCCTCTTTCCACGGCTCTTAGGTATTCGAACCTAGAGCTCTGATACCAAGCTGTCACGCCCAAAACTTCAGATCACGTAAAACACCCACAAACAATTGAATATAACACCTAACCTGAGATTACACTCTCAATATAAAACATACATGCATTGTATATAATCACCAAAGGCTTACGTTACACGATTCCAACACCGAAAAACATGTTATAGCATTCATGTTCAAAACTATCAAAAAGGAAGACTACAAATCTTCTACCTCTCCAGCAACTCCGGATCAACCTGCGTAATTGGTACTTGAAAAATATTTTAAATCTCACACCGTGAGCCAAAGCTTAGCAAAAACTAGATAAAGCATGAAATATAAGCTAAACAAGCTAGGAAAATGAGGTGCAATTTTCGACTCTCTTTCAAGCCTTAAAACAGTTTTCACAAACAAACGGGATGCAAGGATAAGAACCATTTTTTACTCACAGGAGCCACAAAAATGGTTTAAATATAATTTTGTATCACGACTCACACGAGTCTTAAAAATAGTTTTAAATTAGTTTTATCCATCCCACAATGCTTCACACGCAATCCATGTACCTTCTCGGGCTTTCACCAAAGGACCGCAGCCCCAGCTAATGCACTGTGAGACCCTGTACCGTTTCTTTTGATTTATATGCATATTTCGTGTTTTTAGTCACGCTCTAGCGTTTTTGTTTTAATATGCATATATGTGTTTCGATGCCTGTTTTGGTAAATCTGAGCATGCGGGGTTGCTTCCCGGGATTTTAGGGAGTTTCTGTGCGAATTTTGAAAATTCAAAAAAAAAGATATTTTGGAGGCCTATAAATATATGGAGTTAGATATTTTCAAGAGATATTTTTAAAACATAACTCATAAGTTTCCTCCATATTCTCTCTACCTTCTCTCTAACTTCTCGGGGGCCCGGAGCTCGATTTTCAACGATCCAATAGCGGATCCTTGCTTTTGGCTTCCTGGTCTACGCATTCATCTTGATGGAATTTGATTGTGGCGAAGTTTAGTTTTGCACGTAGATCGAGGCATCGGATTTTTAACCTAACAAGATAGGATCTCAGATTCTACTACTGTATAAGGGTACTATATGTAATCTTATACTATTTCACCGTTTAAAAACGCATGAAAAGCAATTTTATGTTCTAGATCCAGTTTTGGATTAAAACTATTTTTGGTGTTTCGGTTGGATGAAACTGAGTGTTAAATGTTTCTGATGATGGTTTGTGATAGCCTTGGGCTCGGGTATGCCTTTAGGTATCAGAACGGGTGTTTTTGAAGCTTGGTTTGAGGATTGGAAGTCAAAACCGTAGCTAAAAACTTTTTCTGGGCAAGTTTAGTCGACTAGACC
The DNA here is from genome assembly GCA_032270985.1 of Heliamphora pulchella. Lineage (NCBI taxonomy): Eukaryota > Viridiplantae > Streptophyta > Magnoliopsida > Ericales > Sarraceniaceae > Heliamphora > Heliamphora pulchella. Next base: position 5,357 of record JAULJZ010098169.1, on the reverse strand, counting down.
CATGAGTTCAGTCGACTGGATCTTGAGTTGAGAGGTTCAGTCGACTGAAATGTTCTCTGTTCGAAAATGGTGTTTTTCTAGAAGGTTTTTCAGTCAACTGGGGAGGAGTCCAGTCGACTGAAATGGTGGCTGTTTGCCTTGGCTTTTTGGTGGTACATTTGGGAAAAAGGTTGGGTTTCTTTTGAGAAAAAGGAGAGGTTTTGATGAAACGTGTTTATTGGAGGTTTGGAGCTAACCCTTGGGGTTAAGTCTCACTTTTTAAAATGTTTGCATGAAAATATGTTTTTACATGTTTTGGTATGATCTCCATGGTTTTATGGATTGGATCTCTTGCTTATACAAGTGTTATATAACTGCTTTTGGGGAAAACATTGTGAAAATATTTTATTTTGATCTCCTAGCGATGGATGGATTTATGCACATGCATATTGTACCAGTTTGAGAAATATTTTTAGAAGATTATCTAGATGTATCGGGATGACGTGTATTTGGCACGAGTTGCCCTCGGTGTAGTCCAGAAACGTGCGCAGCGTAGGTACTCAGGTTCTTCGGGTTAGTCCCCGTAAATTGAGATGGTTGGGTGCTCAGCTCCCTCGAGGTCATACCCATAAATTGAGTGGTTCGTCGTGGTACTCCGTATAGAACTTGTGTGTATCTAATCGGTCCCATGATGTATGAGGATTAGATACTAGACATGGGTCTATAGTTGTTACCTCTATTCCCTTGTGATGGAGTTGGTACATAGGATCATACTCTTCTTTTCTGCGATGGTACATTCCGCAAGAGAACAATATTTTGATTACTATTTTTCCTTAACTGTGGTTGGTTATTTGCAATGTTTGCATCACATGATTTTAAGGATGGAAACAGGATTTTATGTTAATAAAATCGTTTTGGGAGACTTGTGTAGTCTGATGGGAAAACTTGAGAGTTTTGTATGGAAAACCTGTTTTGATTTTGTGGTTGAGTTCGCTCCCACCATATGGTTACATATTCCTACTTTACAGCTTATTATCTATTTTTATTGGGCTTCGGCTCATGGGTGGGAATTTTCTGTAAAACTATTTTCAGGTGATGATGTGGATGAGGAGTAGCTTGGTGGTGCCCGCGGTGGTGGAAGACTTTTATAGTTTTTCTTCTTTTTGGTATGCCTATTCCTGAAGGCAGGTTGTGTACGCCATAAGGCAATATATTGTACGCATGTTGAACTATTGTCTTTTATTTATGAGTGATACATTTTGTTGGGTATTCCTTTGGTTTCAACAGGTGGTTTTAATATATGAAAACCTATAGTTTCATATAAAATGGATGTTTGGTGGATTTTCACGTGACCTTGGATTTTGGGGTGTATAACTTGGTATCAGAGCTCTGGGTTCGAATACCTAAGAGCCATGGAAAAAAGGGGTTTATCACTTGGTGAGGTTGATTGTGTATGCTTGCTTACATGTGTTTGAACGTTAGTTTATATCATGTTAATAGCTTTCTGAGCATGATAATTGTGTATATGTGGGTATGGAGGTTGAATCTCGGGATTGATGAGTCTTGCTTTCGGGCGTTTGGTTTAACATGTTTAGAAGCCAAGTTAGAAGCGCATTTGGCCGACGTGTATTCTAGCAAGGAATCTGAATACGTTATCCAAATTGACGAGTTCGTCTTGTTAGTTCTCCTTGGTATGTGAGACGTGTTTACATAATCTTATGCGGCTATGTGACAGCATGATTATGTGTTTATGTTACGTAGTAGCATGTTGTAGGAAAGCTTATCATGTAATATTGTTTCTGATAGAATTATGTCCACGCGGGGAGTGCGGGGACAAGGTCGTGGCTGGGGCCGTGGCTGAGGACGTTCTTATGCTCGGGTTTCGGAGGAAGGGAACATTCCTGCCCCATAGGAACAAGTGGGTGGTACTGATGTTGGTGGCGCTGATGTCGTTCATGAGATGTTAGCTACTATGCGAGCGATGGCTGAAGCTACCAGGGCTAGTGTGAGGGTTCCTGAGCCGAGGGCTTTTGTGGCCATGCGGGAGTTTCGGCGGTTGGATCCTCCGACCTTTTCTGGGGAGCCGGACCCTAAGGTGGTTACTAAGTGGTTAGAAGTGACCACCTCTATCTTCGATACTCTGGATATTGAGGAGGTTGCTTTGCATGTAAAATTGGCAGCGTTCCAACTGCGGAAAGATGCTTGAGAGTGGTGGAAGTTCGCCAAGACCACTGTGGATGAGACATGGACTGCTTTCACGAAAGTCTTCTTGGAGAAGTACTTCCTGAGATCTTCGAGGGATACTTACCAAGAGGAGTTCCTCTCCCTTGTTCAGGGGAATTTGTTTGTGGTCCAGTATGAGGCAAAGTTCGCGAATCTATCACGGTTCGCACCTGAGATGGTATCTTCCTCGGTGTTGCGCACTTGGAGGTTTGAGAGGGGACTTCGACCTGCTATTAAGGATAGGGTTGCAGCTCTGGATGTGGAGGTGTACATCAAGCTGGTGGAAGCTGCTATCCGGGTCAAGATCTCGTTGGCAGATAGCCGCAGGATTAGAGAGAGCGGAAGCCAGCAGGGCAGTGGAGATGCACAATTCCTGGGGTGCAAGAAAAAGTGCCAGAGGTCGTCTAGACCTAGTTCCTGTTTTGCCGGATCATCTCAGCCTCAGTCGTCTGCACCTACACTTTCAGTAGCCTCGACAAGAAGGCCAAAGCAGAGAGGGTTGATCTGTTATCGCTGTGGACAGCCGAAACATTGTTCAGTTGAGTGCCCGCAGAAGGGCCAGTCTCAGAGTTCAGCGCCCACCCAGTCACAGGCGAGAGACCCACCTATCTGTTTTGGGTGTCGTCAGCCTGGGCATATCCGTAGACTCTGTCCCAGAGAGGGGAATGTTCAGAGTGCGATAGGAGCATATGTTCCATCTATACAGAGGCGACAGGCTTCGCAACAGCCTAGGGCCTAGACGTCTAGGTTTGCGGAATGAGGTGCTTCAGCGCAGTCGGTGAGGTAGCCATCGACTCAGAGTTATGGTGGACAGACCAGACTGCCGCAGGCCAGGGCTTATGTTCTTGCTAATCGCAGTGCTTCCAAAGAACCAGTGGCGTCTGATGCTGCTGTTACACCAGCGATGATCAGAGGTACTCTTCTAGTCTTTAGATCATGGGCCAGTGTTCTCATCACACAAGAGCATCACATTCATTTATATCATCTGCATTTGTATCTGCTTTGGGGTTAGAAATGGACTGGTTGGGTAGCACCTTGTATGTGGAGACCCCAGTTAGTGGGAGTGTGACGCTGAGCCTTGTCTGTAGATCCTGTGTGCTGGAGGTCGCCAGTCGTTGTTTAGAGTTTGATTTTATCATTCTTGACATGACCACATTTGATGTCATCCTAGGGACGGAGAGTGTCGATCTGTACGTCGGAGGGTGACTGCTTTTACTTTGTGGGTGATCGAGATGAGGGCCTGATATCTATACCAGGAGTCACCCGGGATCGAGGAGATTTGGGTTTTCTCTTTTCTGCACTCAGGTTAGATGAACCAATCGGGGTCCGAGGAGTGTTATCCCTTGTGGTGTGCGACTATCCGGATGTCTTTCCTGATGATTTGTTTGAGTTACCACCTAGTTGAGATGTGGAGTTCTCTATTGATCTTGTTCCGGAAGCTGCTCCTATCTCTATGCCATCGTTCCACTTTGCGCCAGCTGAGTTGCAAGAACTCAAGGTGCAGTTGCAGGAGTTGCTAGATAAGGGGTTTGTACAGCCCAGTACATCATCGTGGGGAGCTCCAGCTCTCTTTGCAAAGAAGAAGGATGGTTCATTACGATTGTGTATAGATTACAAGAAGTTGAACCAGGTGACGGTGAAGAACAAGTATCCGATGCCGAGGATTGACAACTTGTTTGATCAGTTGAGGGGGTCCCGTTGCTTTTCAATGATTGACTTGAGGTCAGTGTATCAGTAGCTGAGGATTAGGGACGAGGACAAAGCGAAGATCGCTTTTCGGACTCGCTATGGTCACTACGAGTTCCTGGTTATGCCATTCGGTTTGACGAACGCGCCTGCTACATTTATGGGTCTGATGAACTGTATCTTCCACCTTTATCTGGACAGTTTTGTGGATGTGTTCGTGGATGACATTCTTGTTTATTCACCCACGAGGGAGATGTATGAGGAGCATCTTCATGTCATTTTGCAGCTTCTGAGAGAACATCGCTTGTATGCGAAGTTCGAGAAGTGCGAGTTTTGGATGACGAAAGTGAGGTTCCTTGGACACGTGGTGTCAAAGGATGAGGTATCAGTGGACTCGACGAAGACTGATGCAGTGATGAATTGGCAGCGACCGAAGAATGTTTTTGAGATACGCAGTTTTCTCGGTCTGGCAGGTTATTATTGGCGATTTGTGAAGGACTTCTCTAGGCTTGCATCACCGATGACGCGTTTGACACGAAAGGGAGTCACGTTTGTATAGAGCGAGTCCTGTGAGTCAGATTTTCAGGAGCTAAAGAGGAGATTAACCAGTGCACCCGTGTTGATTATTCCTGAGCGAGGTTTGGGTTACACCATGTACTGCGACGCTTCACATGAGGGTTTGGGTTGCGTTCTGATGCAGGAGGGCAAGGTTGTAGCTTATGGATCCCGATAGTTGAAGACACATGAGAGGAACTACCTGACACATGATTTGGAGTTGGCAGCCGTGGTCTTTGCCTTGAAGACATGACGTCACTATCTTTATGGTCAGCGTTTCGAGGTCTTCTCTGATCACAAGAGCCTAAAGTACTTGTTTTCACATAAGGACCTGAATCTTCGTCAACGACGTTGGATGGAGTTGTTGGAAGACTACAACTTCGATTTGCAATACCATCTGGGTAAGGCAAATGTCGTAGCTGATGCACTCAGTAGGAGATCTCACGGTTCATTAGCTTCTGTGGCTATGCGAGAGTGGGACATGCTTGGAGATGCTGGGAAATTTGATATGTATCTTGGGGAGACAGTGGGAGGTGCGACCTTATATGCAATTGCTTCACAACACGCTTAGTTGCACGTGTGTTGGAGGCCCAGCGGACCGATCAAGAGGGTCAAATGATACGGGACCGCATTGCCAGTGGGACAGATACAACAGGATGGGTGATGAGTTCAGACCAGAGTTTGAGGCTGTTAGGGTGATTGTTTGTGCCGGAGTCATGCCGTGCTGAGGTGCTACATGAGTTTCATCACTCACGTCTTGCAATGCATCCGGGAGGCACGAAGATGTATCACAACCTACGCCGTTAGTTCTGGTGGATGGGAATGATGAGGAATGTGATCCAATTCGTTTCTCGTTGCTTTACTTGTCAGCAAGTGAAGGTGGAACACCAGAGACCTGCAGGATTGTTGCAGCC
>JAULJZ010098125.1:0-33512 GCA_032270985.1 Heliamphora pulchella | reverse complement strand
ATATATGTATCTCTCGGCGTATGATTTATGTTTCCGTTGTAGAACAGCATATTTTGTATAGGTGTTATACGTGTTAAGCATGCTGGGATTGGTTATGGTTGCCTTTTTTAGTTTTCTCTCCCAGCGACGACCGCTCGAGCGGTGGGGAGCTCGCTCGAGTGGGCTGGTGGCAGAGTGTTGGTCCAAGATGTGACCACTCGAGTGGTGGGTGTGCGCTCGAGCGGGGTAGTGGCAGAGTGTGGCTCAGAGTGGGGTCCGCTCGAGTAGTGCTTGGGCACTCGAGCGGTGGGTCCTAGCGTGTGAAAAGCTATAAAGAGAACAAAATATCTTTTTGAGATCCAAAATATCTTTTCAACCAAATCTCTTTCTCTCCACCTTTTCTCTACATTCTCTCTAGCTTTCGGGTGGCCCGGGGCTTAGTTTTTCATGGTTGGACAACAGATCCTTGCTGTTGGCGACATGGGCTTCACATCCATCTGGACGAATTCTCGTTCCGACGAGGTTGGATTTTTAGGTGTCAAGCTTTGAGCTCCTTGAGGTAGGATTCTAGACCTACTGCTGTTAAAAGGGTGATATATGTAATTATATTTGCTTTCACCAGGTAGAAATGCATGAAATGCTGTTTACATGTTTTAAACCTTGGTTTACGGGTAAAAGTGGGTTTTACGTCTTTTCTCGATTTTATACATGATCTGGATGTGTTGAGATCCTTGGTTTTCAAAAGGAGCTTTGAAAATGAGGTATTTTTATGAAAAACATGTTTGTGAAGGTTTGAAGCTAATCCTTAGGGTTGAGTCTCACTTTTGTGAAACTATATTGTTACATGCTTGTAGATCTCCATGTTAATGGATTGGATCCCTTTTTATATACATGTGATGTAAAACTATTTTACTATTTTTTCGTAGTTGAGCTACGGCTGGGTTTTAAATGTTATCCATAGATGTACCGTGACAGTGGGTATATTGAGTTGGGCTTCCATTGCTCCTCGGTGCAAGTCCGAAAACGTGCGCAGCGTAGGTACTCAGTTCCTTCGGATTAGTCCCAGTAAATTGAGGGTGTGGGTGCTTAGCTCCCTCGACCTTTGGTCCCGTAAATTAAGCGGTTGTCGGTTGCCTCCGTTAATGGCGTCGGGTGCCTCCGTGAATGGCGTTGTTGTCGTGACTCCGTATAGAACTTGTCATTACTAAACCTGTGGGTCTAGGGTAATGGACGAGAGTCTATAGTTGTTACCTTTGTCAGTGTGTCAGAGTCAGTACATAGGATTACATTTTATTGTGTCTCCTCAGCTGCATGTTCTGAGTGGAGAATTCTGTGTTTTACTGCTTTCCCTTAACTGTGGCATGATATCTGTCAAGATGATATGCATAGTTTCAAAGATGAAAATAGTGGTTTTCAGATGGAAAACTTGTGATTTTTGAGAGAAAAATTCTTTTTAGCTCCTTGGTTGAGCCCGTGTGTGTATAATTGCATAGCTTGCTTTATAGTTTTATTATCTTTTCCTATTGGGCTTCGGCTCACGGTGTGAGATTTTGCTGTAAAAATATTTTCAGGTGACCACGTGGCGTTGACCTAGAGGCTTGTGGTGTTGGAGAGCTTGCTGTAGTTTTTCTATTTTGGATATGTACTTATATATGTGTTGCCTATTTAAGAAGGCTGGTTTTGTACGCCATGAGGCTATATATTCATTCGTGTATGAGTTTGCATGATTTTTGTTTATGAGAGATAAACTTGGAAATCTTTATCCAAATGTTATAATAATTTATAGTTGATGGCATTCCAACTGCAAATTTCATTTTCTCAAATGGGTGTTTTGGTGGGCTTTCGTGTGACCTTGGTGTTTGGGGCGTAACAACTTGGTATCAGTGCTCTGGGTTCGAATACTTATGAGCCATGGAAAAGAGGGTACATTACCTTGTGAGGATGTATGTGTGCTTGATTGTATATGTTCAAGTGTTTACTTACATATGCATGATAGCTTGTTTAGCATGACAGATGTGTACATGTGGGTATGGAGGTTGGACCTTAGGATTGATTATTCTTGCATTTGGGCGTTTGGATTGACAAACTTGGGAGCCAAGTTAGAGGTGCATTTTGCGGACGTGATTTCTAGCTACGAATCTGAGTAGGTTGTTCAGATGGACGAGTCCTTCTTGTTGGTTCTCCTTGGCATGTGAGATATGTGATGACATGATCTAAGTGGCCATGTGCTAGCATGCTTCTATGTGATATGTCTTTTACGTTAGCAATAACATGTTGTAGGAATGATTATCCTGTTATATGGCTTTTGTATAGAATTATGTCCACGCGGGGAGGACGAGGCCAAGGTCGAGGCCATGGCTGTGGTTCTGGCCGAAGGGACGTTCCAGTGCTAGATGTTAGGGATGCTAATGCACCCCAAGGACCAGCTGGCGAGGGAGATTTGTTACGTGAGATGGTCGGCTCCATTCGGCAACTGGCTGAGGCCACTAGGGGAAGGGAGAGTGTACCCGAGTAGAGGGCGACGGTCGCGATGCATGAGTTTTGCCGTCTGGACCCTCCTACCTTTTCTGAGGATCCCAACCCCACGGTTACCACTAAGTGGCTGGAGCTGGTTACCAGGATTTTGGATTCGCTTCAGATTGAGGAAGATGATCTGAGGGTTATATGTGCTGCCTTCCAGCTGAGAGGGAGTGCTCATATGTGGTGGAAGTTTGCCAAGACCATAGTGGTAGGCACTTGGGAGGCCTTCACGAAGGTATTTCTAGAGAAGTACTTTCCAGCGACTTTGAGGGATCGCTACAGAGAGGATTTTCTATTTCTAACTCAGGGAATGATGACTGTGATTGAGTATGAGGCTGAGTTTACTAGCCTGTCCTGGTTTACACAGGAGATTGTGCCCACTGATGAGTTCCGGGCAAAACAATTCGAGAGGGGTTTGAGGCCCGCTATTAGAGATAGAGTGGCAGCATTTCAGATGCAGGTGTTCACAGATTTGGTACAGATGTCCATGAAAATGGAGGACACTCTGAATGAGACGCGCAGAGACAGGGACAATAGGGGTCAGTAAGGAGGGGAACGTATATAGTCTCAGGGGCGTAGGGAGAACAAGCGCCAACGGACATCTGGTCTGCGTTCACATCCAGTGGGGTCGTATCCGCCACAGTCTTCTGCATCTTTGCCTCCCGTGGCTTCAATGGGAAGATCAGATCAGAGGAGGGAATCTGTTTGTTTTAGATGCCAACGTCCAGGGCATCGTGCGGTAGAGTGCCGGAGTCTAGTGCCAGTTCAATCGCAGGCGCAAGGGAGAGGGCCAGTGATATGTTATGAGTGTGGCCAGTCAAGGCTTATCCATAGGGACTGTCTCGAAGGAGGGACCGTGCGGAGCACAGCTGGAGCACCTGCTATTCCATCCATCCAGGGACGCCAGTTATCTCGGTTCGTTGAAGGGGGTGCCTCGGTACAGTCAGGCAGACAGTCGACGGTTCAGGGCCACAGTGGGCAAGCCAGAGCTTACGTGCTTGCAGATCCTAGTTCATCTAGAGCACTGGTTGTGCCCCATGCTGCTACAACCTCCATGATCCAAGGTACTTTCCTAATTTATAGATCATTGGTCAGTGTCCTCATAGACACCGGAGCATCACATTCGTTTATATCATCTGCATTTGCATCTTCTTTGGGGTTGAAAATGGACTGGCTGGGTGGTACTACGAGTGTAGAGATCCCAGTCAGTGGGAGTGTGAAGTTGAGTCTTGTCTGTAGATCCTGCGTGTTGGAGGTCGCCAGTCGTTGTTTATAGTTTGACCATGTTATTCTAGACATGACCACGCTTGATGTCATCTGAGGGATGGATTGGCTGACCACCTACCATGCCTTTATTGATTGCGATCGACAGAGGGTAACGGACAGTACACCGGCGGGAGATTATTTTTGCTTTGTGGGACACCGGGATGAGGGTTTGAGGTTTATGACGGGCGCTGTGCGGAACCAAGGAAACTTGGGTATCCTTTTTGCAGCCCTTATGTTGGACGAGGAGGTTAGGATTCGGGGAGAGTTACCTCCAGTGGTTTGCAACTATCCAGACGTCTTTCCTGAAGATCTGTTTGAGTTGCCATCAAGCCGTGAGGTAGAGTTCTCCATTGACCTAGTTCCCGGAGCTGCTCCCATATCTATACTGTCTTATCGTTTTGCACCTGCTGAGTTGCGTGAACTCAAGGTACATCTTCAGGAGTTGTTAAATATGGGGTTTATACGTCCGAGTACTTCACCGTGGGGAGCTCCTGCTCCTTTTGCGAAGAAGAAGGATGGATCTTTGTGTTTGTGCATCGACTACCAGAAGCTAAATCAGGTGACAGTAAAGAACAAGTATCCTATGCTAAGGATAGATGATTTGTTTGATCAGTTGAAGGGGTCGAGCTGCTTCTCAAAGATTGACTTGAGATTGGGGTACCACCAGTTGAGGATTAGGGATGAGGACATAGCAAAGGCTGCTTTTCGAACTCGCTATGGTCACTACGAGTTTCTAGTTATGCCGTTCGGTGTGACGAATGCACCAGCTACGTTCATGAGTTTGATGAACCGGATCTTTCATCAGTATTTGGATAGTTTTGCAGTAGTGTTTGTGGATGATTTTTTGATATATTCTCCCACTAGGGAGACACATGAGGATCACCAACGGATTATGCTACAGATTTTGAGAGAGCATCGCCTGTACGCGAAGTTCGAGAAGTGCGAGTTTTGGATGTCTGAGGTAAGGTTTTTGGGACACGTTGTGTCGTCAGATGGGGTATCAGTGGATTTGTCGAAGACAAATGCTGTGACAGGTTGGGAGCGACCGAAGAATGTTTTTGAGATTCATAGTTTTCTGGGTTTAGCGGTTACTATCAGTGGTTCGCGAAGGATTTTACGAGACTTGCAGCACCAATGACGCGTCTGACGCGAAAGGGAGTTGTGTTTGTGTGGAGTGAGTCCTGTGAGTCGGCTTTCCAGGAGCTGAAGACGAGGTTGACTAGTCCACCTGTGTTGATCATTCCAGAGTGAGGCTTGGGGTATACAGTATACTGTGATACATCACGCGATGGTCTTGGGTGTGTTCTGATGCAGGAAGGGAAGGTTGTAGCTTATGGTTCTCGGCAGCTGAAGATCCATGAGAAGAACTACCCGACTCATGACCTGGAGTTGGCAGCCATGGTCTTTTCCTTGAAGACATGGCGTCACTATCTTTATGGTGAGCATTTCTAGATTTTCTCTGATCACAAGAGATTAAAATACTTGTTTTCACAGAAGGACCTGAATTTGCGCCAACGACGGTGGATGGAGTTGTTGGAGAATTATGATTTTGACTTGCAGTATCATCCAGGGAAGGCCAATGTGGTGGCAGATGCTCTTAGTAGGAGATCTCACAAGTCCTTATCTTCTGTAGTTATACGTGAGTGGGATATGCTTGGAGATGTTGGAGAGTTTGATCTGTGTCTTGGAAAGACAGTGACGGGTGCCGCCTTATTTTTAGTAGTTACTCGACCAGCATTGATAGCACGTGTGCTAGAACTCCAGCAGATGGACCAGGAAGCTCAGATGAAATGGGACCGTGTCGCTAGTGGAGAGGATACAACAAGATGGGTTGTGGGTTCAGACCAGAGTCTGAGATTAGCAGGGAGGTTGTTTGTGCCAGAGTCATGTTGAGCTGATCTATTATATGAGTGTCATCATTCTTTCCTTGCAATACATCCAGGAGGCACGAAGATGTACCATGACTTACGTCATCAGTATTATTGGACAGGAATGAAGAAGGACGTGCTTTAGTTTGTTTCTCGGTGCCTTACCTGTCAGCAAGTAAAGACTGAGCACCAGAAACCAGGAGGATTATTACAGCCGTTACCAGTGTCTGAATGGAAGTGGGAGAACGTCACGATGGACTTTGTGTCAGGACTTCCTCGTTCACCTAGGGGACACAACGCTGTGTGGGTTGTGGTCGATAGGTTGACAAAGTTTGCACACTTTCTCCCCTTCCGCGTGAAGGATTCAGTAGAGAGACTAAGTCAGTTGTATGTTAGAGAGATAGTCCGGTTGCATGGAGTGCCAGTATCTATTATTTTTAACAGAGACCCGCGCTTCACATCGCGCTTTTGATAGAGTTTTTAGAAGAATTTGGGGACGACCTTGATGTTCAGTACTGCTTTTCACCCTCAAACGGATGGTCAGTCAGAGAGGACTATACAGATTCTAGAGGATATGTTGCGGGCTTGTGTTCTAGACTTCAGAGGTTCTTGGGAGGATCATCTACCATTCGCAGAGTTTGCATACAACAATAGCTATCAGTACAGTATTGGGATGGCACCGTATGAGACTTTGTATGGTAGACTGTGTAGATCACCAGTATGTTGGACAGATGGGGGAGAGACCACAGTTTTTGGACCCGACTTGGTGCGAGAGACGACGGAGAAGATCGCAGTGATTCACCAGCGTATTTTGACAGCTTAGAGCCATCAGAAGAGTTATGCAGATCAGAGGAGAAGACCTTTGGAGTTTGCTGTGGGAGATCATGTGTTTCTGAAGGTCTCACCACGAAGAGGGTTGATGAGGTTCGATCGTAGCGAGCAGCAATCGCTGCACTTTATTGGACCTTTTGAGATTCTGGACAGAGTTAGAGAAATTGCTTATCTTTTAGCTTTGGCACCTCAGTTAGCATCTGTGCATAACGTGTTCCACGTTTCTATGCTACGGAGGTACGAGCTTGATCCTTCTCAAGTGTTAGATTGGGCTGAGCTGCGGGTTGATGGGGATGTCACTTATGAGGAGTGTCCAGTGAAGATTCTTGATACAAAGGAGCAGGTGTTGCGGGGTAGAACAATTGCTTATGTCAAGGTTCTGTGGCTTTATCGCGGGATTGAGAAAGCTACATGGGAGCTTAAGTCTGGAATGCGTGCTAAATACCCAGACCTGTTTACCTCATAACCTTGTTGCGAATTTCGGGGGAAAATTTCTTAAGGGGGGAGAGTTGTGAGACCCGGATCTGTCTCTTTTTGAGATATTTATATATATGTTGATGCGTTTCTTTTCATATATGTATCTCTCGGTGTATAATTTATGTTTCCGTTGTAGAACATCATGTTTTATATAGGTGTTATACGCGTTAAGCATGCGGGGGTTCGGTTATAGTTGCCTTTTTTAGTTTTCTCTCCCAGTGACGACCGCTCGAGCGGTGGGGATCTCGCTCGAGCGGGCTGGTGGCAGAGTGTTGTTCCGAGATGTGACTGCTCGAATGGTGGGTGTGCGCTCGAGCGGGGTAGTGGCAGAGTGTGGCTCGGAGTGGGGTCCGCTCGAGCTGTTCTTCGGCGCTCGAGCGGTGGTGTGGCAGGGCCTATGTCGGCAAGGGGTCTACTCGAGCGGTGCTTGGGAGCTCGAGCAGTGGGTCCTGGGCACGAAAAGCTATAAAGAGAACAAAATATCTTTTTGAGACTCCAAAATATCTTTTTAACCAAATCTCTTTCTCTCTTCCTTTTCTCTACCTTCTCTCTAGCTTTCAGGTGGCCTGGAGCTTAGTTTTTCATAGTTGGACAGCAGATCCTTGTTGTCGGCGACGTGGGCTTCACATCCATCCGGACGGATTCTCGTTCCGACGAGGTTGGATTTTGAGGCATCGAGCTTTTAGCTCTTTGAGGTAGGATTCTGCACCTACTACTGTTAAAAGGGTGATTTATGTGATTATATTTGCTTTCACCGGGTAAAAATGCGTGAAATGTTGTTTACATGTTTTAAACCTGGGATTATGGGTAAAAGTGGATTTTATGCATTTTCTCGGTTTTATACATGATTTGGATGTGTTGAGATCCATGGTTTTCAAAAGGAGTTTCGAAAACGAGGTGTTTTTATGAAAAACATGTTTGTGGAGGTTTGGAGCTAACCCTTGGGGTTGAGTCTCACTTTTGTAAAACTATGTTGCTACATGCTTGTAGATCTCCATGTTGATAGATTGGATCCCTTTTTATATACATGCGATGTAAAACTGTTTTACTATTTTTCATAGTTGCGCTACGGCTGAATTTTAAATGTTATCCATAGATGTACCGTGACAATGGGTATATTGAGTTGGGCTTCCATTGCTCTTCGGTGCAAGTCCAGAAACGTGTGCAGCGTAGGTACTCTGTTCCTTCGAATTAGTCCCCATAAATTGAGGGTGTGGGTGCTTAGCTCCCTCGGGCTTTGGTCCCGTAAATTAAGCGGTTGTCGATTGCCTCTGTTAATCGTGTCGGGTGCTTCCGTGAATGGCGCTGTTGTCGTGACTCCGTATAGAACTTGGTATTACTAAACTTGTGGGTCTAGGTTAATGGACGAGAGTCTATAGTTGTTACCTTTGTCGGTGTGACAGAGTCGGTACATAGGATTATATTTTATTGTGTCTCCTCGGCTGCACGTTCCGAGTGGAGAATTCTGTGTTTTACTGCTTTCCCTTAACTGTGGTATGATATCTATCAGGATGATATGGATAGTTTCATGGATGAAAATGGTGGTTTTCTGATGGAAAACTTGTGATTTTTGAGAGAAAAATCCTTTTTGGCTCCTGTGGTTGAGCCCGTGTGTGTATAATTGTATAACCTGCTTTACAGTTTTATTATCTTTTCCTATTGGGCTTCGGCTCACGGTGTGAAATTTTGCTGTAAAAATATTTTTAGGTGACCACGTGGAGTTGACCTAGAGGCTTGTGGTGTTGGAGAGCTTGCTGTAGTTTTCCTGTTTTGGACATGTACTTATACATGTGTTGCCTGTTTCAGAAAGTCAGTTTTGTACGCCATGAGGCGATATATTCATTCGTGTATGAGTTTGCATGATTTCTGTTTACGAGAGATAAATTTGGGGATCTTTATCCAAATGTTGTAATAATTTATAGTTGATGGCATTCCAACTGCAAATTTTATTTTCTTAAATGAGTGTTTTGGTGGGTTTTCGCGTGACCCAAGTGTTTGGGGCGTGACAATTTATAACTCCTCAATATCGGACTAAATTAATCTCACCGTGAATTTATTAGTCCCAAAATAACAATAAAAGAATAATAAAGTCACATTTCGTGTGAATTTATTAGTCCTAAGATTAAAAGCAGTTTTGTAAATTATTAAATTAAATCCTAGTTGAATAATATCCAACCCAATAATGGACCATATATCTATAGATTATCTTGCTCTCAATTAAACACAATTTTATACATCACAAATTACACTATATTGACTTGACTAATAGGTTCACTTTTGTAAATTACTTTGAACATTTGTCATATTGACTTGATTAATTTGTAGGTGAAAAAAATAGATAAGAGTTGGATGACGATCAATAATAAATTAACAATTTCGCAGTATAAAGAGGGTGTGAAGTCGTTTATTGAATTTGCAATAAAAAACTTAAGACGGAATGATGAAATTCGGTGTCCGTGTGTAGATTGTTTGAAATCGAAAAAATATAACAGTAAAGTTGTCTATATTCATTTGATCCGAAAGGGAATCTCACAATCTTATAGAACTTGGTTGTACCACGGGGAACCTGTTCCAAATCGTCAATCTTACCATGTACCAAATCATGACGAGGATCACAACGTTGATGAAAGTAGTGGGGAGGTAATGGCAGGGGAAGTCCTTGAAAACAATGACCAGTTGCCCGAAATGTTGGAACAACTTTATAGGGGTGGCCTTATGAATGATGACATCGATGAATTGCTTGATAGCTTTGAGAGTAAAAAAGTTTTGAATTTTGATAAGTTATTTGGTGATGCTCAGCGTAAAGTGTACTTGAAATGCGAAAGCACCGTGTTAGCATTTGTTGTTAAGATACTTTATGTTAAGGTGTAGAATAAATGGAGAAACAACTCTTTCGACGTGGTTATGAAGATATTCAAGGGAATTCTACCAAAGTGCGACCTGAAAGTTCCATGGACTTTTTTATGAAACCAAAAAATTGTTACATGATTTGGGTTTGGGATATGTTCCAATTCATGCATGTAAATTTGATTGTGCACTTTTTTGAAAGGAGAACGTAAATCTTGAGAATTGCCCTATTTGTAATGAGCCTACGTACAAGGTGAACGATGGTCAGGGTAAGAAGATTCCTTAGAAAATATGGAGATATTTCTCGTTGACACTAAGGTTGAAAAGATTATACATGTCGAAGAAAACAGCTACAAATATGAGGTGGCACAAGGAGAAGCATGTAGATGATGGGGTTTTGAGGCATCCTGCTGATGGTGAAGAATGGAAAACTTTAATCGGCAACATCCCGAGATTGCAGGGAATTCGCGAAATGTGAGGCTAGGATTAACCACTGATGGCTTCAATCCTTTTGGCAATATGAGCACATCATACAGTATGTGGCCAGTTATTGTAACGTTTTATAATCTCCCACCATGGCAGTGTATGAAAGAGACTTTTTTTATGTTGTCATTGCTTATTCCTAGTCGATTGACACGCGGAAGAGATATTGATGTCTATTTGCGGCCATTAATTGACGAGTTGAAGTTGTGGGAGGATGGTGTGCAAATTTATGATGCCTCAAATTGATAGATTTTTATAATGCATACAGCTGTAATGTGGACCATTAATGACTTTCTTGCATATGGTAACATGTCCGGGTGGTCTACGAGAGGTTTTTTGGCTTGCCTTACTTGCAACAAGGATGCATCATCGCAATGTTTGAAAAATAAGATAGGGTATATGGGTGCTCGTCAATACTTGCCTCATAATCATAGTTGGCGAAGGAGTAGGTTCTTTAATGGCCAAATTGAGGATAAACCTAAATATGTCAAGTTATCGGGAGAACACATTTTAGAGCAGATTAATACAGGGACATATAAGCCATTTGGAAAGTATATAGGCAACAACAAAAGAAATAAAGACCAACATTGACCCACTTTGAATTGGACAAAAAAGAAGCATTATGTTTAATCTCTCTTATTGGAAGACACTGAAGCTCTGGCACAATCTTGATGTCACGCACATCGAGAAGAACATATGCGACAATTTGATTGGCACACTATTGAGTATTGATGGAAAGAACAAGAATACGAAAAAGGTACGCATAGATTTGGAGGATATGAAAATACGAAAATAGTTGCACCTAAAGAGGAGTGTAGATGGGTTTCTTGAAAAACCTTATGCGTTGTACACATTGTCTCCGGTAGAGAGACAAGATTTTTATGTTTTTCTAAAATCGATTAAGTATCCTGATGGCCATGCAGTAAACATAGCAACTTACATAAGTGACAAAGGTGGTAAATTATCGGGCCTTAAAAGTCATGATTGGCATGTGCTTTTACAACGACTTCTTCCGATTGGGATGCGTGGATACCTTGATAAGGAAATCGGTACTTTTTGAGTTAGGAAATTTCTTTCAACAACTTTGCTCGAAGACATTGAAAGTGAATGATTTAGAGAAATTAGAGGATCAAATCATACTTGTACTTTGAAAACTTGAGAAAATATTCCCTCATTCTTTCTTCAATGTCATGGTTCACTTAGCCATTCACTTGCCTCATAAGGGAAGGCTTGGAGGGCTAATGCAATACTGATGGATGTACCCGATTGCAAGGTAATTATTTTTACTTCTATATAAAATCATAATTAAATAATTGTTCGAGTCAAAACTCTTTTTTAAAATTATGGTATTTACTATTGTAGGTTCCTAGGAGTTCTAAAAAGTTTTGTTGCCAACAAAGCTCATCCAGAAGGTTCCATTGCAGAGCCATACATTTCTAAACAGTGTATAACGTTTTGCTCAATGTATCTCGATGGAATCGAAACAATGTTTCATCGAGAAGAAAGGAATTACGATGGGGATATGCGTGGCCCAGGGTTCACACTCAAACTGTTAATCCATTGGGGTTAATTCTAAGGAAAGGTGATATGCCCATCAAGGAAAGCAACATGGCACATTGGTTTATCTTATACAATAGCACTGAAGTGGATTCGTATCGAGAGTATATTTTCTTTTAAATACATTGAACCTACAATTTATTTCTTTGTATTTCATCTTAATAATATCCATTACTTATAATATCATTGTATTAAATAGGGAACACAAGACTTTGCTTAAGAATGATGGTGCACAAAACATCACAAAGAGGTATTGTGAAGAATTTCCTAAATGATTCAAAGACCATGTAAGACACTCACTATCTTATTTCATTTTGGGGTTCATATTTCACATATTCAATTATTCTCATATTCAAAGTACATGACATGTTTTTTTTTATATAGATGAATCAATTATAGAGCCAACGGTCACCAGAAGCAACCAATGAATTATGGTCCTTATCTAACAGTCATTTGGCAATAATAAATACATATTTGGGATGCATTTCTAATGGAGTCCAATTGCGTACTATCGACCGCGACAGTGGACACACAAGTCAAAATAATGGATTAGTTGTGGAAGAGGATCACAGAGGCCAACCCATGAACTTCTATGGTTACTTGCGCGAAGTATGGGAAATGGCATATTTGCTTAGACACCAAGTTGTTTTGTTTCAATGTGAATCGGTCAACTCCGGTAGCAATAAGACTTTTTTGCGTTGATGCACATTGCACGAGTATTGATGTAAGAAGTCGGTGGTATGAAGATGATTGTTTTGTGTTACCAAGTCCAACAAGTATTTTACGTTAATGATACTAAATTAGGGGCAAATTGGAAAGTGGTAGATGATTCCAACGTCGAGAAAAATGGGATGTGCCAGAGATGAATGATTTAGAACCCGATAATGATGTCAATGACATGTTTCAACAGGATGAAACCATTGAAATTATACCAGTTGTCGTTGAAGATTCTATTACAATTCCTTTACATAGAAATGATATTGAACTAGAGATTATTCAACGATCATTAGCTGAGGGTGTTAACGACGTGTAACGACCCTGTTCGGACCCTATTATTAGTGACAGATAGTTCACAAGGCCATAAAGCACAGAAGATGTTCAAAACCCTAACTTGACTCGAAAACCCTAAGTTCAACCCGGAAATCCTAAAAAGGTTTAAAACTCAGGCAACAAAACCTTAACACCTGAAGAGTCTCCCAACATTCTAAATTAAGTAATTATCATTAAATAATGAATTAAAAATCAAAAAACCCTTACAAATAGGGTAAAATGACCGTTTTGTCCCTACTATAGCAAAAGTCTTAAAATTCTAAATTTTGACGCATGGATATCCTAAATTAAGGATTTAAGTATAATTAAATAGTAGAGGACAAAATAGCATCAAAAATGACAAAAATACCTCTTAGTGGCCGACCACCTTGGAAGTTGTGCAAACAAGTAGTTTTTTACTTTCTTTTAAGCTTAAAAAGACAAGAAAGGTATTAAATCAAGTATTATGATGATCCAACACTTGTTGAATAAATAATATACGTAATAATATAGTATTATAGGTTAACAAAAGCAAACAAATTATTGTTAAAATTTATACACAATAAAATAAGTCAAAAAATCTTATATTGTCAAAATAGCTTAATTTGACTTAAAAGACTACATCTATTTAATCAATTACTATAAAAATTATGATAATTCATAAGAATACTAAATTTATCATAAACATACTAAAATAATAAGTTTCAATAGAAAAATACACCAAAAAGATACATCAAATTAACCTTTAACGCATTTTCTTGTACAAAAGGACACACAAACCAATACAAAATCCCTTCCCCATATCTAATGTATATGCCTCGAAACTTGCACCAAGTCTAATCACCTAAATCTCATTAATTAAAAAGGAGAAAAAGTCTTCAAAGTATACTTTTGTTCCCTTATTGTTCCCTAACCCTTCCCTATATAAACCAAACCAAACACCCTCTTCTTCACTTCATATTTTTGGCCAAGAGAGGAGAGAAACTAGATCTCCATTGTTGTTGAGTGTTCGTATAAGTTTGAGGAAGAAAAAGAAGAAAGAAGAAGGAATCAAGGAAGTTTTTTTTAAAGTTAAGTCCTAATCCACAATCCACCCTTATTAGATCTTTGAAACAAGTTAGTGTTAGAGGTAAGACTATCAAGATCTTTGTTTTTGCAAACGATTAACGAAAAAAATTAATTGGACGGGCAATCGCCAAAACGGGCTCTAGATAAAACTTTTGATGACGAACGATCAAAATAAAATCCATGCATCCAAAATTAATTTAGAAGAATATCTTTTTACCAGTTGAATCTTCAACAACGATTTAAATCCGAGTTGAAACTCCTACCAGATCTTCTACTGTATTCCCTTATGTGATTCCCGAATATAGTGTGAACTATATTCCTTCGAAAACTCGTACCAGTAGAACCAGGACAGCTTAGTTTTAGAAGACAAGTTATGAAACTGGTTCAGCCTACCTACATATTTATATGGGTATAGCAGGTACTTGGGGAGTAATTATGAGTAAAATTTCCAGTGGAACACAGACGCGTTCAGCGGTTTCTACAATTAAGCAAACCTCATAGTGGTATCTGCAATTATGAAAAACTAGCAGCGGTTTATGTAATTTCTATAAAACACTGAATTACAGTTCACATCACTAAATAATTATAATTGCACTCTGACCCATAATCTCAAGACCATCTAGCATTGAGCTCCTGTTATTAAATGCTTACCATTTCTCCCCACGTCAAGATTCTCGATACCTGCCAATTAAATTTAATTACTGACAATTTAATTTAAATGACATCTTGGTATTCCTTAAACCCTTCTGCTTAACTTATTTGACCGCCGAATAATTAAATCCACCTGCAGGGTTTACCCCAGTCAAAACTTATAAGTTTTCTTAAGGGGGTATCGTCAATCCCAATCTTTCGGGACGTGGATTCCGTCAATAATTAATATTTGCCATCTAAATAATACTGCCATCCAACTCACCAGAAATATAGACCTATATAGCATCGCACCCTCGAATGAATCAAAATAACGAATATTAAATATACACAAATCAATAATTATTTCAGGATTAAGAGGATAAGTACTATTCATAATAATCTTGGGGTGTGAATTAATTTATATATAGTCAGTATAAAATTTATTACCCTAATTGTCCCGTCCAATACTCACAAAGTGTACTAACACTGAGAGTCGAAACAATAGACGATACTATTATCTGTTTTCCGTAACCTAGAGAGGTCTACTAAAACTCTGTACAATAGTCGTACTGATAGTATGTCCATTTCTATCTAAACTATCAACATAAAACTTATATTCTGCAAGAATCTAAAATCAGATCTTCTGTGTGTAAGTCGTACTCTACACATCAGATTAAATACTATACAGAATATTAGATATCTATGCATAATAAAAAAATGATATACATACATTGCTCATAAAATTCTCATAAAATAAAAAATTAATTTTATTAAAATAAAATTATATACTAAAAACATAATTTTCAGTATATCAGCCCTAACAATAAGTAAAATCTCTATACCTTATGTCTAATATCACTCAAAATATCCCTCATTTCATCTTTTTAAACACTTTAAAAATCGAGAACTGAAAACAAACCGAAAAGGCGTCATAGTAACAAAATAGGGGCTGTTGTGTTCTTGAATGATATGAGATGTTGTTGTGTATTGTTATTCTTGAGTTTGATGGCTTAGAAGTGTGCTGGAATCTTCATATTCAGGTTTAAAACACAAGCATGTAAAGAAATGAGAAAATTGATCCTTGAGTTTGATGGCTTTGATGTTTCTGCCCTAAACTTTGGAACTCCATAACTCAACGTAGAAAATTGATCTAAGAATATTCTTTATGTCCAGATTTATATTTTTGTGTTATATTTCATCCAAAGTTGGTTTCAACCCATTGGAGCAAGTAGAACTCAAGCTATTGCAATTCTACCAAAGTGTGTTATTTTTCGACCAGTCAACACTATCGACTTAAAAACTCTAGTTTACAATGAGATCCGAATTTTGAAAAAAACATAAAAGCTCTATATAACATGTATATCTAACTACCCACAAAAAATGAGCACAAAACATGGAGTTTTAATAAGTTAAAACCCCTTTGCAACTTTCTAATGTGTTTCAGCCTTCAAAGGACACTTCTCTCACATATTTTTGTGTAGCCAAAAAATTATCTTTTTAGTGATCTACTCCAAAAGTGGTCTACATGAATATTGTAACTAACATATTAAACTACTTGGTGTCCAAACATCATGCCTAGATACCTCGGGATGGTCTCTCAAAACCGTTTCAAACTCTCTGTCCAAAATTGGCTCTGCTGAGTTTTGGCTATTGACAGAACATATTTTATAAAATGGACAAAAACTCTAACTGGTTCCAAATAACTACCTTTAACACTAAACATGAAATTTGTAGGGGACATGTTAAACTAACACATATCCAAAAATGGGCTCATTTGAATATGATCTGTTACCCCAAAACTAAGACCAACATAGGCATATTTCTGGTAAATTTTGAGAAAAGTGCCGAACCATTTTCGCTTAAGATGTTTTATTCACTCATTTACCTTAGGTTTTGGTCTTAGTGATAAACATAAAAGTTGTAAAAAAATATTTTTATCTAAATAGTGGTTAAAACTGATAACTTGATTCCAAGTCTAGATGCCCCAAAACCCTATCGACCCTTTTAATTTAATACTTGAACTTGGTCTTTAAAAGTTGCTATATATATGTTTGAGTACCTTTATCGTGAGACCCGAGTTTGTGTTTTGATTGATTTGAATTAGTTTATTTGTGTTTTCAAGTGAATGTACAATGATTAGAACTCATGCCATCAAGTTTGAATCATATCTTGAGAATTAAACTTTGCCATGCTAGTTGATGCCATATTGTAGATAGTTGCATTTGAGATCAATATTACACATCAGGAACATTGTCACTTACATCCTGGCATATTAGAGTTCATCTGTGTAAATCGTTATTGGGATGGGTTGTATTGAGTTATTTTTCTTGATTCTAAGTCTAGGGCGTCCCTAGTTGCCATTTTCAAAAATATTTTGAGATGAATTCCCCTTGTACACCTTGGGCGTGTCCCCAGTGTTATAAATTTGGTTTATACACCCTGGGCATGTCCCCGGTGTTTGAAATGGTTTATGGATATTGTTGGATACCATGGGTTCGTCACTAGCATTCTGATTTTGATGGCTTAGACTTTGGGTTGACACCGACGGAGGCATTACAAATCTTAAGGTGGGACAAACCGTTTACTATATATCTGATATGACTAATTGATTGATTATTGAAATTTGTTGGCTTGGAGGATGGCATGATTATTGAATTTTGTTGGCCTGAAGTATGGCGCGAACCCCATGCTGTTGTCATTGAGTAAAACAGTTATGGCATGAAGCCTAACGAAGCATTTACTATTCGCAACGAGGCGCGATGATGGCTTTGGTGATCAAATACCCGTGAAAGTCTACTCTAGTGATTCCCAGTGTGGAATTCCTGTTATAATCTGGGTGTATATTGGGTTGGGCATCTACATTGCGTACATGGCATCTCATACTTGCATGTTTATTGACTTATCTGCTACACTGCCATAAATTTGTCTGTCTCCTTGACTATTAATTGTACGGGGTGTTATATGATATGCGTTATGGTGAATTTTGTGCCGTGAGATTAGTTTGAAGGTTAGAGTGTTTTGCTTCTGGGCTTTAGCTTATGGAATTCGTGCCACATATGAGGAGGAGTTCTTGGAGGAAGTCTTCCCAGAGGGAGAAGAAAAGTTTAAAGAACAGGGTGAGTTCCAAGAGCACGAGGATCCCGCTGATGTGTTTTGAGGATTCGATACCTCTGTTTTTATTCTTTTGTTTCAGGTTTTTGCGTCTCTTGTAATATCTTTAAATGCTTAGTGAAACTGTAACCGTTATGTACTTTTGAACAGTTAAGAACTCTTTTACGATGTAATAATTAACGTATATAAATATGAATAAATGGTTAGAATATTCCTTTATTTATATTTATGTATGTCACAACGTGCGCCCGGTGGACCGGGCGTCACAGTTGGTATCAGAGTCTAAGTTTAGTGAGCCTTCCGGTCTTGGGTTATGGGAGACCACGAGTTCTGTAGCATAGAATCTCTGTAGAATGTTTATATTATTAACTTATCACTTATAATCTTAACAATTTAAAATCCTTACCTTAAGTTTCTTTTTCGATTAGGATGGCATCCGACGCCGAGTCAACAAGAGCACCATGGCAGGCATAGGACCCAGAGGATTCTAATCCAGAGGAAGACCTGGAAGAAGTACCCGTGGAGGAACCAGAACCAATTGATGCTATCCCCTTAGCATGCTTTTTCCTAGAAGAGTGGCAGGATGACGAAGAAGTAGAGGCCGGGGATGCCGGAGAAGGCGAGGATGAGGCCAATTACGATGTGGACAGTGAGCACGAGGACGAGGACGAAGAAGAAGAAGCAATTGCTTTCCAATATGACAAGCTTGAAGCACCTACACCTAAGTCTGATGAGGATGAGACTGTTGATGCTACTATATACTTTGGTCGCCAGGACAATCGAGGGTACCACGTGGGAGAAAAGGTGTATGCCAAAATCTGCCTAGATAAGATGTGCATGTGGAGGAAATCAGAGATTTTCCCTCGTTTCATAGGGCCTATACGAGGGCTTGAGAAGTATAGCAAGACGCTCTACCGTTTAGATTTTTTCTCAGGGTTTAAGGCCCGACTCGGAGACATGCTGACTACGAAGTGGATGCAGCGCCAGAGACCAAAGGACAAAAGGGAAATCATCGATCCACTCGACTTGGCCATCGACTTTGACAACTCGGAGATATACCAAGAGGTTCCAACAGCAATAACCAACAAGATGCGGATGGGACCAACTAACACTTGGCATGTCGAGATGCTGTGGCGCATCCATAACATATACAACGCAACATGGGAACGTGAGGAGATTTTTTGACATTTTTACCCGCATCTCTTTACTTAGGCCCTAGTGTGTAGGCGTTGTATTTCTCTTTTGCTTAAGTGTTGTATGCATATTTTGCGAGCTTCTTGAAAATCTTATACCAGTTATAAGTTGGAATGAAATGAAAATGTTGCAGTTAAAATCTCTATAAGTAATTTTGCAATCTTGAATTAACTCCACAAGATCCTAAAACACAAGAAATAATCAAGAACTGAAATAATCTGCAAAACTATGACACTCTTTCATTTTTAGGATGGCTGGTAGACTACCAAACCACTAACAAGCTAATGGACCCATAGATAACGAAGTGCCAGGATTAGCTCAAGTGTTACGAGAACTAGCCGCTAGCACCAACCGTCCCATGGTACATGACCGAGCGTGGTTCTTATCTGAGATGAGTAGACAGTGAGCCCCGACGCTCAGAGAAGGAGCAGAACCAAGGAAAGCAGAAGAATGGCTGAGGGTGGTTAAGAAGTTGTTTAATTCTATGGGAATTTAGGACGAAGCAGACCGAGTGGCCTTGGCGGCACACCTACTGGAAGGAGAAGCGGATCATTGGTGGTTCTTGTCAACAATGCACAGGATGTAGCAGCTTTAGCTTGGGACCAATTTGAGGGCTTGTTCTTAGAAAAGTATTTTCCAGCCCCCTTTCATCAAGGACAGGTTCGTGAGTTCTTGGATCTTAAATAAGGCTCAATAAAAGTAACGCAGTACGTGAATCGCTTTGAGGAATTAAGTCATTTCGCCGCAACCTTGGTATTGGATGAAGAGTCTAAGGCACGAAAGATTGAATGGGGCCTTGAGCCATCTGTTCGAGCGAGAGTGATTTGCTTGCAGCTCCCCACATACACTCAAGTAGTTTGGGCCACTTTGCTCGCTGAAACTTATCTGGCCAATTCAAGGAAGATTTGAAACCAAAAAAAGAGAAGTACCAGCTCTAGAGGGCTTGTGAAGAGCAATAGAGTGTTTGTCCCTAAGAAGCCATACTACCAGGAGAATAGACAAGGGCAATCAAGGAGTACCTCTACGACATCTATAATCTCTTATGAATGTCAACAACTGGGACATAAGAGGACGGACTGTCCATAACTGAGACAGAGGAATCAAAACAACCAGCCCCAACAATGGAGGCAACCCCATAATCAACTGCTAAGATACCCGCAGCCTGTTTAAGTTGCTAAACCAACAATTAACCCGTAGAATAGAAAGGGAAGGCCGTCGCTTAACAGAAATCAGAGACCCCAAGGAGGTTTGAGCAATGGAATAAGGAACGGGAACACCAGGAACAACAACAGGAATCGGCCTATAGGAGGATGCATTTTTCCTTGTAGGAAGAAGAGGAGGAGGAAGACACTCAGATCATACAAGGTATGTTCGTATTGTTTAATACCTTAGTGAAAGTGCTATTTGATTCTGAAGCATTCCATTCCTTTATAACTTTAGCCTGCATGAAATCTTTGTTCTTGGAACCTGAGGTCTTAGACTAAACCCTAAGTGTTGTCACACCCTTAGGAAGTCTAGCACGGGTAGACTCCATTGGTAGAGTGTATACGTTACGAGTAACTGATACCCTTATGACATGTGACTTACGAGTAATGGACTTTATAGATATGACGTGATTCTTGGAATGGATTGGCTCTCTAGACATTGCGCCATCACAGATTGCCGGCATAAGAAAGTATGGGCACAAGTAGTGGACGACACTACCATGCTAATTCAAGGAGAATGACGTGAAACCTTAACCCAGAGTAGTGAGAAAATGTGCGAATCAAATAACTTCATAGGAAGATTAACATGTCTGCTCGCTAGTGCAAACGTCTCATCAACCCCCAAGTTACCACGAATCGTGTGTGAGTATGAAGATGTATTCCCAGAAGAACTACCTAGGATACCTCCACACCGTGAGATCGAGTTTTTGATAGAGCTTGAACCTGGAACTACACCGATTTTAATCGCAGCACACTGAATGGCTCCTGTCGAGCTAAGAGAGTTAAAATACCAACTTCAAGAATTGCTTAGTAAGGATTTTATCCACCCAAGTACATTGCCGTGGGGAGCACCAGCATTATTTGCTAAGAAGAAGGATGGAACCTTACATCTTTGCATCGACTACTGTCAGTTGAACAAAGTAACGATCAAGAATCGATACCCTTTACTCCGTATAGACGATCTCTTCGACCAGCTTCGAGGGTCACCTTACTTCTCCAAGATCAATCTACACTCAGGCTATCGCCAACTTCGAGTTAAGGATGAAGATATCCCAAAGACAGCCTTTAGAACGCAATATGGACAGTATGAGTTCGTGGTGATGCCTTCTGGATTGACGAATGCCCCGGGTGTTTTCATGAGTTTGATGAACAAACTTTTTCAGCCTTACCTCGACCAATTTGTAGTAGTTTTTATAGACGACATCCTAGTGTATTCAAGAACTGAGGAAGAACATGAGCAGTATTTAAGGATTATTTTGCAGAAGCTAAGGGATTCACAACTCTACGCTACGGCTAGGAAGTGTGAATTTTGGTTACAAGAAATGAAATTTCTAGGACACATGATTTTTGAAGAAGGGATAGCTGTGGATCCAGCCAAAGTGAAAGCTGTTTTAGATTGGAAGCTACCCGGGAACATCTTTGAAATTCGTAGTTTCCTGGGATTAGCTGGATATTATCAAAGGTTTATCCAAAATTTCTCTAAACTGGCACGACCAATGACAAGATTGACACAGAAGGGAGTAAAGTTTTAATGGAATGACAAGTATGAGACGACTTTTCAAAAGCTTAAGAAAAGGTTGACTAGCGCTCCTATCATGATCATACCTGAATGAGAGGTTGGATACACAGTGTATTGTGATGCGTCTAAGGAAGGCTTAGGATGCGTACTAATGTAGAACAGTAAGGTTGTAGCCTATGGGTCAAGATAGTTGAAACCTCACAAGCAGAACTATCCCACCCACGACTTAGAGCTTACAGCCGTGGTATTCGCACTAAAGTTATAGAGGCACTATCTTTACAGAGAACAGTTCAAGCTATTCTCTGACCACAAAAGTCTGAAGTACCTGTTCACCTAGAAGGACCTCAACATGAGACAACGCCGGTGGATAGAATATCTGGAGGACTATCAGTTCACTTTAGACTATCACCTGGGTAAAGCGAATGTGGGTGGCTGACGCCCTTAGTCGAAAGATAAAGAGTACGTTGGATGGTATAACGGTAAAGGAATGGAACATGGTAGGAACGCTCAACGAGTATCGACTCCAATCTTTAGAATCGAAAGATAGAAACTATTTTTGTCTAACTGTGGCAACGACAAATCTTTGTCAGCAAATCATGGATGCCCAAAAATATGACCAGGAGTCCAAATTTATTCAAAGGCATATCATAGAGGAATCAAAACCAGGTTAGGTGGTCAGCAAAACTGGGTAGCTGACGTACCTGGGAAGGCTTTTCGTACCGAATGTTGAGGATCTAAGGAGAGAGATCCTAAAAGAGCATCATCAATCACTCTTTCCTGTTCACCCCGGAGGAACAAAGATGTATCAAGATTTGAAGAGGCACTATTGGTGGAATGGCATGAAAGGGATGTAGCAAGCTTCGTAGCCAAATAACTTACATATCAGCAAGTGAAGGCCGAGCACCAAAGACCGGGAGGAACCCTTCAACCCCTAAAGATACCTTAATGGAAGTGGGACCACATCACCATGGACTTTGTCTCTGGACTACCAAGGTCACCAGCAGGACATGACTCTATCTGGGTAATCGTGGATCGTCTCACCAAGTTAGCACATTTCCTACCAGTTCGGACGTCCAAAAAACTGAAAACCTTGAGCCAGAAATACGTTTAGGAAATCGTTTGTCTTCACGGAATTCTGTTATCTATTGTATCAGATTGAGATCTATGTTTCACCTTGCGGTTCTGGTAAAGTTTGCAAGCTGCTTTAGGAACGGAGCTTTGTTTCAGCACGACCTTTCACCCACAAACTGACGAATAATCTGAATGCACAATTCAAACGTTTGAAGACATTCTTCGAGCTTGCGTCGTGGACTTCGAGGGATATTGGGAAAAGCATCTACGATTGGTCAAATTCACTTACAACAACAACTATCAGTCCAATATTGGCATGCCGCCATATGAAGCTCTCTATGGAAGACCATGTCGTTCGCCAATTTGTTGGACTGAAGTCGAAGAGAACGCACTTCTTGGACCTGATCTTGTACAAGAAACCACCGAGAAGATCTGACTGATTCAGCAACGAATAGCCACCACTCAAAGTAGACAAAAGAGCTATGCCAATTAGCGATGGATATCGCTACAATTTGAAATTAGAGATCATGTATTTCTAAAGATCCAACTATGACGAGGAGTTATACGTTTCGGCCAAAAAGGAAAGCTAGCTCCAAGGTACATCGGATCGTTCGAGATTTTGGCCAAAGTTGGAGAAGTAGCATATCGTTTAGCTCTACCACCACAACTCGCCAGTGTTCATAATGTTTTTCATGTGTTGATGTTGAGAAAGTACAAACCTGATTCTGCCCATATCCTGAATTGGAAAGAGCTCCATGTCGATGAGGACGTTACATTCGAAGAACAACCCGTGAGGATAATCGATTAACGTAATGAGGTTCTTAAAGGAAAAACCATCCCGCTCGTTCAAGTTCTTTGGAGTTACAATGGAATTAAAGAGTCAACCTGGGAACGAGAGGAAGTAATGAGGGCAAGTCATCCCCAGTTGTTCACAAATTGAGGTACGATACAAAATTTTGGGAAAAAAATTTATTTTTAGGAGGGTAGATTGTAATAACCCTAGTTGGACCCTATTATTAGTGACGGATAGTCCACAAGGCCATAGAGCACCGAAGAGATTTAAAACCCTAACTCGACTCGAAAACCATAAATTCAATCTAAAAATTCTAAAAAGATCCAAAACTCAAGAAACAAGACTTTAACACTTGGAGAGTCTCCCAACATTCTAAAATAAGTAATTATCATGAAATAATGAATTAGAAATAAAAAAATCCCTCATAAATAGAGTAAAATGACCATTTTTTCCTAGTACGGTAAAAAGTCTTAAAACTCCAAATTTTAACGTATGGATACCTTAAATCAAGGATTTAAGAATAATTAAGTAGTAAAGGACAAAATAACATCAAAAATAACAAAAATACCGCTTAGTGGCCGACCACCTTGGAAGTTGTGCCAAAAAGTAGCTTTTTGCTTTCTTTTAAACTTAAAAAGATGGAAAATGTATTAAATCAAGTATTATCATGATCCAACAGTTGTTGAACCAGTAATATACATAATAATATGGTATTATGGGTTAACAAAAGCAAACAAATTATTGTTGAAGTTCATACACAATAAAATAAGTCAAAAAGCCTTATATTATCAAAATAGCTTAATTTTACTTAAAAGACTACATCTATTTAATCAATTGCCATAGAAACTATGATAATTTATGAGAATACTAAATTTATCATAAACATATTAAAATAATAAGTTTTAGCAGAAAAATATACCAAAAATATATCAAATTAACCTTTAAAGCATTTTTTGTACAAAAAGGCATGCAAACCAATGCAAAAACCCATGATTGATTGAGATCATATTTTTTATCCCCCAAACTGACCCTAGCCAAATTTCCCTTCCCCATATCTGATGTATATGCCTCAAAACTTGCACCGAGTCTAATCACCTAAATCTCATTAATTAAAAAGAAGGAGAAAAGTCTTCAAAGTATACTTTTGTTCCCTCCTTGTTCCTTAACCCTTCTCTATATAAACCAAGCCAAACACCCTCTTCTTCACTTCATATTTTTGGACAAGAGAGGAGAGAAACCAGATCTCCATTGTTGTTGAGTGTTCATATAAGTATGAAGGAGAAAAAGTAGGAAAAAGAAGGAAAAGAAGAAGGAATCAAGGAAGTTTTTTTTAAAATTAAGTCCTAATCCATCATCCACCCTCATTTGATCAATCAAACAAGTAAGTAAAATCTATAAACTTTATGTCTAATATCACTCAAAATATCTTTCAACTCATCTATTTAAAAACTTTAAAAATCGAGGATCGAAAACAAACCAAAAAGGTGTCGTAGTAACAAAATAAGGGCTGTTGTGTTTTTGACTGATATGAGATGTTGTTGTGTGTTGTTATCCTTGAATTTGATGGCTTAAAAATGTGCTGGAACCTTGATATTCATGTCTAAAACACAAGCATGCAAAGAAATGGGACAAAACCTTGACATATCATAAGTAGGAGCCTTGAACATAAAGGGACCTAATTTTTTAGAACTTTTATGTTTCTGCCTGAACTTTCGAACTCCATAACTCAACGAAAGAAATTTATCTAAACATGTTAAGATTTAGATTTTTGTGTTATCTTTCATCCAAATTTATGTCCAGATTTAGATTTTTGTGTTATTTTTCATACAAAGTTAGTTTCAACCCAATTGAGCAAGTAGAACTCGAGATGTTGCAATTCTACCAAAGTGAGTTGTTTTCTGACCAGTCAACACTACCGACTTACAAACCCTAGTTTACAATGAGATCCGAATTTTGGCCGAAACATAACAATTGTAGATAACATGTATATCTAATTACCCACCAAACATGAGCACAACATATTGAGTTTTGATAAGTCAAAATCCCTTTGCAACTCTCTATTGTGTTTCAGCCATCAAAGGACACTTCCGTCACACATTTTTATGTAGCCCAAAACCCATCTTTTCTGTAACTTACTCCAATAGTGGCTTACATGAACATTGTAGCTAACATATTTAACTACTTGGTGTCCAAACATCAGACCTAGATACCTCGGGATGGTCCCTCAAAACTGTTTCAAACTATCTGTCCAAAACTGGCTCTGCCGAGTTTAGGCGGCTGACAGAACCTATTTTATAAAATAACCAAAAACTCTAAATGGTTCCAAATAACTACCTTTAGTACTAAATATGAAACTTGTAGGGAACATGTTAAACTAACACATATCCAACAATGAGCTCATTTGAACTTGATCTGGAACCGTAAAACTGAGACCAATATAGGCATATTTTCGGTAAAATTTTAAGAAAAGTGCTGAACCATTTTCGCTTAGGATGTTTTATTCACCCATTTACCTTAGGTTTTGACCTTAGTGATAAACAAAAGAGTTGAAAGAAATGTTTTTATCTAAATGGTGTTTAAAACTCATAACTTGATTCCAAGTCTAGATGCCCCAGAATCTTGTCGACCCTTTCAATTTAATGCTTAAACTTAACCTTTAAAAGTTGCTATGTATATGTTTGAGTACCTTTGTCATGAGACCCGAGTTGGTGTTTTGATTGATTTGAATTAGTTGATTAGTGTTTTTAAGTGAATGTACAATAAATAGAACTCATGCCATCAAGTTTGAATCGTATCTTGAGAATTAAACTTTGCCATGCTAGTTGATGCCATGCAGTAGATAGTTGCATTTGAGATCAATATTACACATTATGAACATTGTCACTTGCATCCTAGCATATTGGAGTCCAACTGTGCAAATTGTTGTTGGAATGGGCTGTATTGAGTTGACTTTCTTGATTCTAAGTTTATGGCGTCCCTGGTTGTCATTTTTAAAAATGTTATGGGATGAATTCCCCTTGTACACCCTGGGCATGTCCCTAGGGTTACAAATTTGGCTTATACACCCTCGGCGTATCCCCGGTATTTGAAATAGTTTATGAATATTATTGGGCACCATAAATTCGTCGCTAGCATTTTGGTTTTGATGGCTTAGACTTTGGGTTGACACCGGTAGAGGCATTGTCACGCCCCAACATCAGGGTCACGCGAAAGCCCACCCAAAACACCCATTTTAGAAAATAGGTTTTACAGTTGGAAATTAAAGTGTACAACATTTGGATAAAATTTCCCACAGTTCAACTCTCATAAACTGTAAAACATGCATTCTCATACATGAATAAACATATCGCCTAAAGGCGTACAAAACCAGCCATCACAGGCATTACATGTAAAAGTACTTGTACAAAAATAAGAAAAACTACAGCAAGTCTACCATCACCTCTACAACTAGGTCAACTCCTCATGCTCACCTGAAAAGGTTTTACAGCAAAATCCCACACTATGAGCCAAAATCCAATAGAACATAGACAATAAAACTCTAAAGCAGGCTATGCAATTATACACACACGGGCTCAACCACAGGAGCCAAAAAGGTTTTCCTTCCTAAATCACAAGTTTTCTGTTAGATTATCCTGAGTCTCAAAAAGGTTTTATCTCATAAAATCCCACATTTTTCATCCTTCACACTATGCATATCATCCTAACAGATATCATGCCACAGTTAAGGGAAAGCTGTAAATAAAACAGTAAACTCCACTCAGGCCACTCAGCCAAGGAGAAAGATATAAATGTAACCCTATGTACCGACTCTGCCACATCGACCAAGGTAACAACTATAGACTCTCGTCCATTACCCTAGACCTGTAGGCTTAGTAATGACAAGTTCTATACGGAGATACAACAACAATGCCATTAACGGAGGCAACCGACTTAGTTTACGGGGTCACACCCGAGGACACTATGCACCCACACAACCACTTAGTTTACGAGATCACAACCCGAGGGCACTAAGCACCCACCAACCTCGTTTACGGGGATTAACCCAAAGGCACGTAGGGACCTACTATGCACACATTTTCAGACTTACACCGGGGAGTAATGGAAGCCCAACTCAATACACCCACTATCACGGTACATCTATGGAGAACATTTTAAAATCCACCGTAACTCAACTATGAAAACCTGTAAAATGATTTATACAACACATGTATAAAAAGAGATCAAATTCATCAAAATGGAGTTCTAAAACTATTTTCAACAAAACGTTTAAGATTTGAGACTCAACCTCGCGGGTTAGCTCCAAACCTCCAAAAATACTTTTTTCACCATTTTCACAAAACACCTCATTTCCAAACGTCCTTTTGAAAACTATGGATACCGCGTACCCAAAACATGCATACAACCGACAAAAGGCGTAAAAATCTAACTTTTACCCAAAAACCACGGTTACACATGAAAATCACATTTGCTGTCTTTTTTACCCGGTAAAAACACGTATAATCACATATATCACCCTTATATAGTAGTAGGGTCTAGAATCCTACCTCAAAGAGTCAAGAACTCGACGTCTCAAAACTGAACGGTGTCAGAATGAGGATCCGACAGGATGGATGCGAAGCCCTCGGCCCCGATAGCAAGGATCCATAAAGTAACCAACTCCAAACCAGGCCCCTGGCTCTCAAAGCTAGAGAGAAGGCAAAAAAAAGAGAAACTTAGGTTTGAAGAAATGTTTTTCCTCAAAAGCACCGCCACTGGAGCTTTTATAGAAAACCAAAAATTGCATGGTTCAGACGACCGAACTAGTGGGTTCAGTCGACCGAACTCAACAATACCAGTTCAGTCGACCGAATTGGACCCTCTAGTCGACCGAACACAACAGCAGAGGCGTATTGGAATTTGCTACTGTTTTAAGGCTCAAAAACAAACCCAACCCACCTAAACAAGGTCCGAAAAAGCGTAAAACACAGTTACACATGCCGTTATACAACTGTAAAGCATAAATCATGCATCGATGCTATAAAACATGAAGGAAAAACACGTCGTGAATATGAACAATTCAAAATTAAAAGGTTCAGGGTCTCACAACTCTCCCCCTTAAGGAATTTTACCCCCGAAATTCGCAACAAGGTCACGAGGTAAAGAGGTCTGGGTATCTAGCACGCATCCCAAACTCAAGTTCCCACGTCGTTTTTTCAACCCCGTGATGATGCCATAGGACCTTGACATAAGCAATAGTTCGGCCTCGCAACACCTGCTCCTTTGTATCAAGAATCCTCACTAGACGCTCCTCATATGTGGCATCCTCATCAACCCGTAGCTCAGCCCAATCTAACACATGTGAAGGATCAGGCTCGTACCTCTGAAGCTTAAAAACATGGAACACGTTATGCACAGATGCTAACTGAGGTGGCAAAGCCAAACGATAAGCAACCTCACCAATCCTGTCGAGGATCTCAAATGGTCCAATGAAGCGAGGTGATAGCTTCCCGCTACGACCAAATCTCATCAAACCTCTACGTGGTGAGACCTTCATAAACATATGATCCCCCACTGCAAACTCCAAAGGTCGCCTCCTCTGATCCGCATAACTCTTCTGACAGCTCTGCGCTGTCGCGAGATGCTGGCGAATCACTGTAACCTTCTCTGTCGTCTCCTGTACCATGTCGGGTCCCAAGACTGTGGTCTCTTCCACATCTGTTCAACACACGGGTGATCTACACGGTCTACCATACAAAGCCTCATACGGTGCCATCCCAATACTAGACTGATAGCTATTGTTGTATGCAAACTCTGTCAACGTAGATGATCCTCCCATGAACCTTTGAAATCAAGGACACCAGACCTTAGCGTATCCTCTAGAATCTGCATAGTCCTCTCTGACTGGCCATCAGTCTCGGGGTGAAAAGCAGTACTGAACACCAAGTTTGTCCCCAAAGCCTCCTGCAGACTCTGCCAAAAGCAGGACGTGAAGCGCGGGTCTCGGTCAGAAACAATAGACACTAGCACTCCAGGTAACCGGATTATCTCTCTAACATACAAACTACTGAGTCTATCCACTAAGTCCTTCACTCGGATGGGAAGAAGGTGTGCAGACTTCGTCAACCTATCAACGACAACCCATACGGCGTCGTGTCCCCTAGGTGACTGAGGAAGTCCTGACACAAAGTCTGTCATGACATGCTCTCACTTCCACTCTGATATAGGCAACAATTGTAGCAATCCTGCCGATCTCTAATGTTTCTCCTTTACCTGCTAACAGGTGATGCATCGGGAAACAAACTGGATCACATCTCGCTTCATTCCCATCTAATGGAACTGACGATGTAAGTCATGGTACATCTTTGTGCCTACAGGATGCACGGCAAGACGAGAATGATGACACTCACATAGAAGATTAGCTCAGCATGACTCTGGCACAAATAACCTCCCAGCAAACCTCAGACTCTGATCAGAGCCTACAATCCATCCTGTTGTATCCTCGCCACTAGCAACACGGTCTCGTATCATCTGAGCCTCCTGGTCCGTCTGCTGGACCTCTAGTATACGTGCTGCCAAAGCAAGTCATGAAACTATAGAGAACAAAGTAGCACCCGTCGCGGTCTCCCTGAGGCAAAGATCAAACTCCCCAATCTCTCCAAGCTTGTCCCACTCGCGTATAGCCACAGAAGCTAACGACCCACGAGACCTCCTGCTGAGAGCGACAACCACAACATTGGCCTTCCCTGGATGATACTGCAAGTCAAAATCATAATCCTCTAACAACTTCATCCATCGTCGCTGGCGCAAGTTCAGGTCCTTCCGCGAAAACAAGTATTTCAAACTCTTGTGATCGGAGAATACCTCGAAATGCTCACCATAGAGATAGTGACGCCATGTCTTCAAGGCAAAGACCACGGCTGCCAACTCTAAGTCATGTGTAGGATAGTTCTTCTCATGCGTCTTCAACTGCCGAGAACCATAGGCTACAACTTTACCTCTGTGCATCAAAACACATCCAAGACCGTCATGTGGTGCGTCACAGTAAACCATATACCCCAAGCCTCGCTCTGGAATGATCAATACTAGCGGACTAGTTAACCTCATCTTCAGCTCCAGGAAAGCTGATTCACAAGAATCACTCCAAACAAACAAACTCCTTTTCGCGTCAAACGCGTCATCCGTGCAGCAAGTCTAGCAAAGTCCTTCATGAACCGTCGATAGTAACCTGCTAAACTCAGAAAACTACGTATCTCAAAGACACTCTTCGGTCGCTCCCAACCGGTCACAGCATCAATCTTTGACGAATCCACTGCTACCCCGTCTGTTGCTACCTCGTCAATCGATACTACGTGTCTAATAAATCTCACCTCAAACATCCAAAACTCACACTTCTCGAACTTCGCATATAAGCGATGTTCTCTCAAAAGCTGCAAAACAATTCGCAAGTGATCCTCATGTGCCTCCCTTGTGCGTGAATATATCAGAATATCATCCACAAACACCACCACAAAACTGTCCAGGTAAGGATGGAAGATCCGGCTCATCAATCCCATAAACATAGCAGGTGCGTTTGTCAGACCGAACGGCATAACCACAAACTCGTAGTGACCATAGTGAGTCCGAAAGACGGTCTTCGCTATGTCCTCGTCCCTAATCCTCAGCTGGTGGTATCCTGATCTCAAGTCAATCTTCGAGAAGCAGCTTGAACCCCACAGCTGGTCAAATAAATCATCTATCCTTGGCATCGGATACGTGTTCTTCACTGTCACTTGATTTAGCTTCCGATAATCAATACACAAACGCAGAGATCCATCCTTCTTCTTTGCAAAAAGAGCAGGAGCTCCCCACGTGAAGTACTCGGGTGTATAAATCCCCTGTCTAGCAACTCCTGCAACTGTACCTTGATTTCACGCAACTCAGCGGGTGCAAAACGATAAGACGGAATAGATATGGGAGCAGCTCCGAGAACTAGGTCAATAGAGAACTCTACCTCACGGCTCGGAGGTAACTCAAACAGATCGTCAGGGAAAACATCTGAGTAGTTGCACACCACCGGAGGTAACTCTCCTCGAACTCCAACCTCCACATCCAACGTGAGAGTTGAGAAAAGGAAACCCAGGTTGCCCTGTTTCCGCACATCACTGGGCAAAGACATCAAACCCTCATCCTAGTCTCCCACAAAACAGAAACAATCTCCCACCAGTGTACAAATCGTTACCCTCCGTTAATCGCAATCAATAAAGGCATAATAGGAGGCAGCCAATCCATCCCTAAGATGACATCGAACGCAGTCATTCTAGGATGATAACGCCAAACTCTAAACAACGATCAGCGACCTCCAAAACACAGGATCTACAGACAAGACTCATCGTCACACTCCCTCTGACTAGAGTCTCTACACTCAAGGTACTACCCAACCAGTCCATTTGCAACCCCAATGCAGATGCGAAAGTAGAAGATATAAACGAATGTGATGCTCCAGTGTTGATAAGAACACTGGCCCATGATCTGAAGACTAGAAGAGTACCTTTGATCACAGAGGTGGTACCAGCAACATTGGGTACGATCGGTGCTCTTGATGAACTAAGATCTGTAAGAACATAAGCTCTGGCTAGCTCACTGCGGCCTTGCACTACCGACTGCCTGACCGACTGCACTAAAGCTCCTCCCTCTGCAAAACGGGTCGTCTGAGCTCTAGGCTATGAATACATCTGTCTCCCCTGGCCTGATGCAACGGCTGGTGCACCTGCTGTACTCTGCACACTCCCTCCTCTGGGACAGTCCCTACGGATGTGCCCAGACTAGCCGCACTCAAAACATACCATTGGCCCTCTCCCCTGAGCCTGCGACTACGATTGTGCCTGTACAGGGGCTGCACTGCGGCACTCTGCTGCACAATGCCCTGGCCGTTGGCATCTATAGCAAACAAGCGCTCTCTGATCCGACCTTCCCGTTAAAGCTATGGGTGGCGCAGATGTAGAAGACTGTGGCGGATACAACCCCACTGGATGAGAACTCAGACCAGATGTCCGTCGACGCTTGTCCCTGCGTCTCTGGAACTGTGTATGTCCCCCATCTGACTGACCCCTGCCGTCCCTGTCTTTGCGCGTCTCGTTCAGAGTATCCCCCACTTTCTTAGCAGTCTGCACCAGCTCGGTAAAGACCTGCATTCTGAATGCCGCCACTCTGTCACGAATAGCAGGCCTCAATCCCCTCTCGAATCGTTTTGCACGAAACTCGTCAGTAGGTACGATCTCCTGTGCAAACCGAGATAGGCTAGTAAACTCAGCCGCATACTCAATCACTGTCATCGTTCCATCCGTCAGAAATAGAAAGTCCTCTCTATAGCGATCCCTCAGAGTCGCTGGAAAGTATTTCTCCAGAAATACCTTCACGAATGCATCCCAGGTGCCTGAACTGTGGTCTTGGTAAACTTCCACCACATATGAGCACTCCTTCTCAGCTGGAAGGCAGCACATATTACCCTCAGATCATCTCCCTCAATCTAAAGCGAATCCAGAATCCTGGTAACCAGCTTCAGCCACTCAGTCGTAACCGTGGGATTGGGATCCCCAGAAAAGGTAGGAGGGTCTAGACGGCAAAACTCACGCATCGCAACAGTCGCCCTCGGCTCAGGTATGGTCTCTCTCCCCTAGAGGCCTCAGCCAGTTGCCGGATGGAGCCGACCATCTCACGCAATAGATCTCCCTCAGTAACAGGTCCTTGGGGTGCATTAGCATCCCCAACATCTGGGACCGGAACGTTCCTTCGGCCAGAACCACGGCCACGGCCTCGACCTCGGCCTCGTCCTCCCCGCGTGGACATAACTCCATACGAAAGCAACATAACTGGATAAGAATCCATACAACCTCTTATTGCCAACGTAAAAAATAGATAAACATGTTAACACAAAGCCACGTAGATCATGTCATCACATATCTCACATACCGAGGAGAACCAACAAGAAAGACTCGTCACTCTGAAAACCCTACTCAGATTCCTTGCTAAAAATCACGTCCGCGAAACGCGTCTCTAACATGGCTCCCAAGTATGTTAATCCAAACGCCCGAAGGCAAGACTAATCA
>JAULJZ010098114.1:0-12005 GCA_032270985.1 Heliamphora pulchella | reverse complement strand
GTGGTATGATTGATGAGGCAAACTGCTATTGCAGAAGATAATGTATTTAGATGTTGATCTGGACCTAGAGATTCTGGACAACAATCATTTGAGAAGTTAACGGATCTTACATGATACAGCTAATTTGTTCCATGGACATCCTGATTCCTGACCCTCCTATGGTTTTTGGTTGGATTGTGAACTACTGTTATGTAAGGGAATCAATCATCTCCTACACAGCCTCAGAATATCTGCTAGATTCTGAAGGCCACACGCCCATTATATTGGTTGTGAACTACTGTTGGAAGAATTCTTCTCTTTTTTAATGGGTGGGTTTTGATCTAGTTAAATTGGCCTGTGGCAATATGTGCACATTGCAAGGGCTAAATTGGATTTAACTTTGTCTTGTATGATCGGCGGTGTGTACAAGGTCCGGGAACAAATTCACCGCCTTATGGCTAACCAGTAATTAGGAGCGATTCCAGCTTCATGCAGGTTACAATTTGAACCGAGGATGGGTTTTTGGAGTTAGATCACCCTCATGGGATCACAACCCTTTGTCCCGCTCTTTGTAGAATGTGTGTCGTGTAGGATTAAGGGACATCATCTTGACTTTACATCGTCCTAACCTTCCTCCAGCTTGTTTCTGGGTTCAAGGTTCTCAACTCAATGATGACAACTAAATACAAGGGTTGCGCCGGTAGGATCTCTCTGGCTAGACAAGCAGTTTCCTTCTAGCTATGTTATATGGACTCTTATAAATTTATAAAGTATTCGCGTCGAATACTTGATACTTGGATAAATATAAAGGAGGTGTCCAACATTTTTAGTTAGACATTCACCTAGAAAGTATTTCTAGTAATTCGAGTATACTATAAAATTATACATACACTTTCGTATTATGCATGAAGTGTTCAATATAAGCTTGTAAATTCCATTTATCATGAAAAATAAAATATATATATTAAAGAATATGAATAGTTTTTCATGTCATAGTGTTGTTCTTGATATGAGAATTCTATGAATATGACATTTAAACACATACTGGCATCAGATACATGCATCCGAGTAAATGTAACATAGCCTTATATTCCTGAAAAGAGGCATTATTATCCTCATTGAATTCAGCTAGATTCTTTTTTTTTTTTTTGGTGGGGGGTTAATTTTGATTTTCCGTTTCAGATTCTAGATCCAATGTTTTACTCGAGCTTCTTTCATTGTTCAGCAGGTTGCTCATACTTGTTGTTTGTATTGCATGTGTGTCCTTTTCTTCACGAATTTGTACAAATCCTTCTAACTTCTAACCTCTGAAAAACATAAGAAATAGATAAATGAATTTGTATAATTTCTTGTCAAGGTAGAGAAAGTTCTTTTTCTTTTCTCCAGTTTTTTTACTCTATTAAAATAGTGGCTTAGTTTTATGCATTTATAGATCCTGAAGGTAGTTTTTAAGGTACGATTTGATTTTTTTCTTTTGTTATGCTTATTGGACACTGTCTGTTTACCTTACTTTACAGTTTACATAATATTGTCTCAAAAGGTGTGCAACCAACCATGCATACATGTGAATTATTGGATTCATTACCATTTATGCCTTTTCTTTTCAGATATTCATGCAAGGCTGCATCCATTGAAGACAACGGCCATTAAGATATGGCTATACAGCTGCTGGATTAGCTGTTGCTTGCCTTGTTAGGAGCGTGAGAAACTATCATTTGATGTGGCCATAGAACACAGTTACACAGGAGAATGCTATATCATTTGTAAATGCTAATGACAAATGGAAGGCAAAAGTAATTTCTGGTGACACGGGCAGGTAGAAAATTCTCCATCTCTACTGATAAAGGGATTCAGACCCTTATAATTTTTGCAAGTCTGTTGTAGTTTCTTTTTTGGGTATTATTTTATGGGTTAATTACATTTAACCCTTGTCGTAAGGCCCCAAAACACAAACCCCTGACATTTAATGGCGTACATTCAATGCCCATGTAGCTCGAACTGAAGTGCAAAACAACATATAGATAAGTGGAAAGACCTCTAACATCCTTTTGATAGTAAAGCTTTAATGAAATACATGTCACTGCAATCTAAAGATGGCCCATTGAAGCATATTTGAAGATGAAAGAAAATGTGAACCTCTTGTGTATAAAAAGTTCGTCTCATTAAGTATGAATTACTAAGAGAAACATGACTAAGGGTTTTCAAACTATTACAATTTCTTACAGAAACTTGAGTTCGATTTGTCTGCACTTGTAACAATATCTTTTTATAGTGAATGAAAGATAGTGCAGTAAATAATATTGAAGTGCCCACTCACCCCTCTACATAAAGTATGCTAACCAAATAAAAGTTAACACAACATAAAGACAGCCAAAAAGATTGAGAAAAAGGAAAGAAAGTGCTTAAGCTCTTAAAGTTCCTTTAAAATCTAATTTATATAATGGGCGAAATTCACTTACCCCTTGTGATTTTGACCATGTGCGCATAATCCCTAATGTTAAGAAATAAGCATGCAACTCCCTTTACCTTCTGAACTAAAATGCATCGTCACTTTTTCCATTGAAATTAACTAAAATGTGTATAACTCGTGCTTGTGTGTCTATTGAGAGTGTGTGTATACCATTTCTTTCAGACAAAAACACCCTTACAGTTTTTCAAACTTACAAATTTGCCTTTATCTTCTTCCTCCCTCCTCTTTTCTCTCCCACTTCACCACAGCATTGCCAGGCTTCCCTCTCCTTCTCAACCATTGCTGCCACCCATCCCTCCTCGCCCACTACATGAGCCACATCCAGCCAACACCCTTCCACCACAACTGCCGCACCTGCCACCACCTATCTCAAACACAACCTCTCCACTTGGCATTACAACTAGGCTAGAGTTGCATCAAAGTTCTCATCGTCATGGTCACTGTCCATATTCCCCGAAGCACCCAAATTCTGCACACACTTGTAATAATTATGATAGATTTTTCATTTGCCATTATTCATATTGACAGATATCTATAACCTGAAGTTTCTAACAATGCAATCAAGACAGGATGCTTAATCAAGATCCAAAGTGATTTAGGTGTGTATAGTCATGCCCCCAAACCCGGGCACGTGAACCTCACAAGACAACCCAACATTGTTGATTAAATGATGGAAAGCTTATATATATACTCCAACTCTAGGTTAGAACTTCCTTCAAAGTCAACTCTTGGATCTAGTCTATTTTAAAATTTGTCATTTTCCCAAACATCAAAATATTTTGAGTGTAAAAATTCAAAATTTCGGCAGAGTTTCCTCAGTTTTTCGGATAATCTCAAGTTATCTGAAAACCTGTCAAAGTCAAATATCACAATATACTCAGGCACAGCCTGGATCTTAACTCACAATCACAGCTAAAATTGCCTTGTGACTAACATTCTTCATCTCATTACTATTACATCCATGTTCCAAATGAAATTCCATAAGGCTCAATAAACATTCATACATCTCTATCATGATTTATCTTTCATAATAATTAACATTCATACGAGAGAAATTCTTCTTTTCTTAGGAAATAAAACATAAGTCTAAAGAACAATTTCTTGAAATATCAATACATATACATTTGCCTGGCATTCATTCAAGAGTTTTCCCAACTTCTTTACAAGTGACAAAATAGACAAATTTCAGCTTTAGATTTCAAAACATACATATCTATCATTTTTCTTCAAAGTTTAATCTATAATCAAGCATCCTTTCACGCCTCACCTTTGTCATTAGAATCTGTAAAAAATGGGATTCAACATACATGAGCTGAAACTCGTAAGATAAAGACTAACTAAGGTGCAATGCATGATATGTGAGGTGTGGATGAGCCGATGAGCATGATTTTATGCAAAATTATTCCAATTATTTTCGTAACCAAACATTAACTCACACACCCTCAAAGTTTTAATAGAAATATTCATTTATCCTCAATTCTTGATCTAACATTATTAACTTTTCTTTCCATTTATCGTATATATATATATATATATATATATATATATCAGAACCCATTATTTTAATTCACCAAATCAATCATGTTCCACTTTCTTTAAGGTGTTATCTCATTAAGCTTTTTATACAAATGCCAAATAACACTTTGCACACCCCGCACTTTAAGTTTTAGAGGGAATTTTTATTCGCCCTTATTCTTTCGTCTTATTTAATGTTTCTTCAATTCATCGTTTATTTGGTCTCATTTTCATTTGACTCAACCCATTATTTCAATTCACCAAATCAATCATGTTCTACATCAATCATGTTCCACTTTCTTTAAGATGGTATCTCATTAAGCTTTTTATACAAATGCCAAATAACACTTTGCACACCCGCACTTTAAGTTTTAGAGGGAATTTTTATTCGCCCTTATTCTTTCGTCTTATTTAATGATTCTTCAATTCATCGTTTATTTGGTCTCATTATCATTTGACTCAACATATTCCCAAGAGATTGTTAGTTCATATTCATTTTCATTCAACTTTAGTCCTTTTTTATTTTCTTTGCGTGTCCTTTCAAAAACTGTTGACTTTTATTTATCTCATTACTCAAATATCGAACCGACGTTGGGTGCAGCTCATAGAAACCCCGCACTATTCCCCCAACAGGTTACGCGAAACCGTTGGATAATAATTCGTTCTATAACTCACCACGACAACTGCCGTTTATGGTTTTTCGGAGAAACGCCAGTGGGTAGACAACTCGTACACACTTTTTCGAGGACTAACCCGATGGGTACGGCACCCTACTTGCGTAAGTTTTCAGTCTTTCACCATGGAGCTAGTTAAGTCTAACTTAATCACATCAACCATTCATTGGTTCAATATTCCTTTAACTATACATTATTCATTCATAAATTGGGAGTCCAACCCAAAACTTGGTTCTCCCCAATCCAATTTCACAATCATATAGTCTCATATTACAAGTTTCAAATCAAACTTCATAGTTATCATCTTTTTGATACAAATTCAACTCAACTCACAACTCATTAATTCTTAAGTTTCAAACCAACTTTCATAGATTCAAAACCTATTTACTTTCCAACTTCAACATTGAGAGCCATGAGTATAAGAAATTTTTTCAAGATTTCCATTTAAACCATCAATTTAACACACCTAATTCAAACTAAATCATTATAAGGCTCCAACAACACATTTCTTAATCATAATTTCTTTATACCATCAATAAGTACCATTTTACTTAATTATACTGTTTCATGTTTTCAAACCAAATTCACAATTCTCACCATTTAACCTTTGGGTTCATTCCCCTTTTATAAATCAACAACACAAATTTCAATATAATCCCAATATAACGTCCACAAAACGATTAACTTCATTTGTTACCCAAATCAAATTTTGTACTTACACAATAAAGGTTCATTACAATTTGATCTTTAAGTCACTTTTCTTCTTCTTCTTTTTTTGGTTATGTAATCAATTACTTATTCAACTTCACCAAATAACAACGCCCACACTAACATTCCAAACTTCCTCATTTTAGATTTGCTCAATTTTCAAACAATATGAAAT
This sequence comes from Heliamphora pulchella, assembly GCA_032270985.1. NCBI lineage: Eukaryota > Viridiplantae > Streptophyta > Magnoliopsida > Ericales > Sarraceniaceae > Heliamphora > Heliamphora pulchella. The sequence goes on along the minus strand of JAULJZ010098114.1, from coordinate 6,484 downwards.
CATGGTTGTAAGCCATACATTTACTCTGCTCTTTCATAATTTCCTCAAGTTCCTCAAGTAAATTATAGATTTGGTTTGTGATCATTAAACCAATAATTCCCCAGGTTCCAATTTTTTCACATTGTCTCATGTAATTAAACAATCACTTTATTTGTTCATGAATTTACACTGTGATTGCCAATCAAGCCCTCAATTTTAATATAGCATAACAATGATCCAAATCCTTCAATTTACTCGTTTTAAGAAAATCTAAATTATCAACACACATTGGGACTTATACACAAAGTTCTCTAGTTCCCGTTCAAATCATTCCCTTAGCTTTTATTTCTTACAATTTGGTGCTAAATTGCTCAAGCTAGAATTCAAGTGTTTTAACTTCAATCTCATATACATCCATATCATCATCAACACCCAAATCAAAATCTTCACATCTAAAGTGTTTAAAGAATTAAATTGAATAACAAATTTTAACTCCCATCCACCAATTGGCACAATACTCAAACCCAACATTAATAATTCAACTTTACTTTATAATCCAATTACCATGAATCTAAACTTGCGACCTCAATTTCAAGCTAGGGTTGTTGCAAAGACATTGAAAATTGTGGGTTCATAGGTTTAATCTCATAATCCTACCTCTTATATATCACAATTACCACATGAAACTTATAATCGATATATGTATTTATATCACATATTCAAGAACGTAACCAAAGTCCCACACTTACCCAATTTAACTCATAATTTCAAGTCTCCTTAAATCTATCTCTAATGTGTATATTGTAATTTATATGACACATACAACACAAAGGGGTTCCAATTTCACAATTTCAACCGATTTTCATAAAATCAAACTCAAGTTCCAAGATTAAGGCCAGGGTTTTGACAGATCTTTTAAAATCTTGGGGTTTCGTGGGGTTTACATATAAAATTAACACATATACAAACAAAACACCATAGCTAGTCTAAATCCTACCTTTTTGAGTCTCCAAATTCAGATTTCGCCAAAAATCCCCAACCCTAGGTTTCCGGCCATCAAGAAATTTGGGCTCCCGGTTGCTTGGTTGCAAAATTCTCAACTTGGTTAGCTTGAATCTCCTCCGGTGGCAACTAATTTGAAGTATAAATCCCCCAATTTAGTGCAAGAACTTGGGATGTGGTATTCGGAGCTCAACCCATGAAGAAAGAAGAAAAAACAGAGAGGAGGAGAAAGAAGAGAGATAGGCGTCGGTGGGTGGGGTTGGGACCAGGGTTTGTTTTTAATTCTCCAATCTCTAAAAAGGAACACTAGTGGCTCACTTCATGGAGCAAAGAAGAGTAAACAGAGAAGAAAAATGAGGGAAGAGGGGAGAGCTTCACCGAAGAAGAAGAACCAGGGGAGACCGCTGGGTCCTCCCCATTTCGGTGCTTTAATGTTATTTTATTTTATTTATTTATTTTTGCTAGAATTCTCTAGAATTCCCCATTTGTAATTCAGATTATTCATTTATAATCCCTTATACAATTAACTCCACAATTTATCCTCAATCTTTTTTTTTTTTTTCTGATTTTAGTTAACTCTAATTATTTTAGTAAATCTTCGGACATTACAGAATTAATTACAAGTTTTTATTCCGGTGTCCCAATACCCACCAACCTCATATAACACGCCTTATTAATCATCAGAATCCATTTCCGGTAATTTTAATAAGAACGTACCGGCTCTCCACATGTACAAAACGCGAAGAAGATCCAAATGAGAACTGAAGTAAAAAGGTGAAGAACTGTCTGTAACATGGCATGGCAGAGGGTGCTCCAAGGTGGAAAATCCCCATGGCCGCTACCTTTGTTTGTCATGGTCGCAAGGTCCAAAACTAATTTCCCTGCGATTGCAACGTTTATCCTTGCGGTTGCAACATCTAATTGTGCGGCCGCAAACTTCAAAGATGCATCCGCAAACACCATTTTTGCACTCCCCTCGTTTCACTGCTGCACACTTTGATCCTTGTAACCACAACTTCATTCTCTACACCAGAACATTCGATTCCCTGCCACATGTCAGCACAACAGAAGCTGTTGTCAGCATGCGAAATTCTATAAATACTGACTCTTCCTTTCATTTTCAAGGATTGAATCCCATGACGCTGATATTTTTTGACATTCCTGCTCATCCTACACCTAAACCACCCAATATACTTCCCTAACTACTATTCTCATCTCCCAGATACCACTTTGAGATGAGTTCGAGTTCTCGTGGTCCGAGGAACGTCTGAGGTGTCTGTTGAGCTGACGTTTTGACTTGAGAAATTGTTCAGATTTTTGCTTCAGGTAGTCTTGGGCAATCCTGACACTTCTCTTTCCACTTTTTCTTTCTCTTGCGGGAAGGCTGTTACTAGGTTTTCTTCTTATTTGTTTTATTGCGTTTTGTTGCATATAAATCATGTTTAGGATTTTCTTTTGACTAGGTGAAAAAAACCTTGTTGTGTTACACAAATTCTTCTCAATAAAAACAGTTTTCAAAAGTCTTGAAAAAGAAAGGAAATGCTTCTAAGCACGTAGCATCCTCATGCACAAACCACTGTAGCTTAAAAGTAATGTACAGTGTTGCATGAATCCTGTGGCCGCAACCTTGCAATGCTGCGACCGCAAACTTCAGCACTGATAAATTTGTGACCATAAGCTTAATTGCTGCGGCCGCAAACTTTTTTGACTTCCAGAGAGTTAAATTCATGTTTTCTAGCTTTATGCTTATCCCAACATGCTCTGTTTAGTTAAGTTTGAATTTGTCTAGGTTGTCCAGTTGCTTAGATACCTTCCATGGTATGCTTTATATGTCTTTTCTTTGTTTTTTCAGTCAACATGTTAATATAATATCATGTATATTTTCACTATTTGATTTCGAATGTTCTCTCATTAACCTCCATATTCTATATTTGCATGCATTTAAAAAATTAAAGGTAAGAACCAAAAGTGATTACTAGAGGCCATCCTAACAATTGAGCGAGAAGGGGTGCCTAATACTTTCCTCATCTTGTACCTTAGCCCTTGAATCCTTTTCTGTGGTAATACTTGACCCGTGGTATACTCCTTTTTTTTTTTTTTCTTAAAAACCAAGTGGCAATTCTATTTTTCGAATATGTGGGTATTCGGCTTTTCAATTTGATTTCATTTCTTTTGAAAATCATAAAAATGGAGATCACAATGCACAAAGGGTAATATGAAATTCTCCCTTTTCTTACTTGTAGAGGGGTAAAATGATCGGGCTGTCAAAAACGAGAATGCGGGTTTAAGCATGAGAGCAGCCACTTTATTCTTATTATAATGTGGTGGTTGGGTCCAGGCTTCAGCTCACTGATGTGCTAAATGTTCATAGACTGATATTGTCTATTGTTGTAAAAATTAGTTATGGATATTTTGCTGAATCAAGAAAGTATCTGTGGAACTATTAAATTTGGATGAATAATTCCAAAATCATCACCTCCTAGTATGATTCCTCTGCCTTTTATAATTATTGAATTGTTACTAATATCTCTTTTGGAATCCTGTGTCTCCAAGTTTGAATCCTGTGCCTCATAATTATTGAATTATTATTAATCATTCAATGAATTCCTTGCCGCCATTGGTTCTTGTCTCTAATTCCTACTTCAATCCAATATGATCTCTCTCTCTCTCTCTCTCTCTCTCTCTCTCTGTGTACATGTTTATGCTACACTATTGTGCACAGTTGTTGTTTGAATTTATTCCTGGACATGTTGTTTTAGATAAAAAAAACTTCTAGTTGATGTTTAACAAATGTTAATTCTCTTCCCGATTGATCAGCATTGTGGCGGGACTTGCCCGTGGAAGTTGGGTGAAGTGCATTTCGACCGGCATGCTTGGTGGTTCTATGAGAGGCAGAAAGTGCAGATAGAACTACAGGCTCCGCGTACTTTGTGTCCAAGATGCATAATTGTGTGGTTCTGATCTGTGATGGTGCACCCCACTCATGTTATTAGAGCATGCCATGGATTGAGAAAGAGGTATGCCCTTTCTACTAATCTACTAGATATCTAAAGGCTTCCCTTCTTCATTTTCTTGTGGTGGGTTCCATCCTTCAATGGTTGTATATTATTTGTTTCTATGTAATTACATATAAGCTAAATGAGTCAGATATGGAGAATGTATATCTCAATTTCATTGTTGTATGGTTCTATTCTTTGTCAAACTATGGATTCATGATCTTTACACATAAAATCACTAATAAAATAATGTGTATGGATAAAATTTATCCTCGATATGGACATCATATTAAGCTTGTGTTTGGTTCAGTTTCTTTTATGTATTTAGGGAACTTGTTTTAACATTGGCCCAAATAAGTATACATTTTAGATTCTTCTCGTGATAAAGAATTAGATAAGTATATAAGAACTTCAGTTCACTTCAAAGCAAAACGGTTTGACATTCGATTTGTGGTGTAAGAAATAATTGTGAAAAGAAAAGCATTGGATTTATGGTGTAAAAAATCAAAGAAATGTATATAGTTATGGAACTATTTCTGTTCTTTTTGCCATAGAAAGAAGAACTTTCACGAAGGGAAGACTGGGAGATGCCACTAGGTTACAAAGTCTTTGGCTAGTTATGAAAACATTAGGCTTGCGAGGATCATGATCCTGGTCAAGGCACGTTGTGTTTGAATATCTCATTTGTAGAGGGAAATGAAAAGAAAAAAAAACTGAAGAAGATACACACAGAATCGATGTGCATGAAAAATTACGTAAAATGTACGAAAACCTCCCATTTCCCAAACTTTTGGTTTTTGATTGACAAAATAAAATTTGTAACTAAGAACTATACTGAACTACAAACTACACAACCAATCAACCTCTCTTTTCTTACAAACACAAAGGACAATAATAAAGGAAAGAAATCCAGCTTCAGAATATCATTTGCAACCAACAGAACTCCTTACACGTCCTTCACTCTTGAGTTGGGGACTAAATGTAACTTGAATAGGGGTTGCTAGATCAGTTTAAAAAAAAAAAAATTTTCCTTTTTGCCACAGTTGAACCTCTCCAATATCCTATACCAATGCAAACAATACCGTTTGGGTTAAATTTTGTAAATTTTGCTTATCGTCTCGATGAGATGAATGAAAAAGTAAATAATTCTCATCAAAAGATGAAAAAAATTTACTAAAGACGAAAATAAGCAACATAAAATTTGGCTTATTACCTTATTTTTTGTCTTTTCTAAATTTTTTTATAATTTGATAAAAGTTTTACTTTTCTAGATCGTTTCGGTGAAAAGAGTCAAAAGGTATAATAGGGTAACTAAACGATAAAAAAAATTTACTAAAAATGAAAATAAACAAAATAAAATAAGCAAATAAGCAAATATGTAGTTATATAACATTTCTTTTTTTTCCCGGTTGGTTTAGGCAGAGGGACATAGGCAGAAATTTTTAAATATTATATATATTTGCATTGTTTGAATGACAATAATGCTAAGAATAATAACAATATTATTCCGGGTTTTCATAATTTTATCATTTAAAACAATAAAAAGAAAAGTGATTTTTTTTTTCAAAATTACAGCTTAACCCAAACTAATCAATAAAATCACTTTTTCAAACTAATTCCTACATCCTATGGTAACTCAAATTATATTTTATTGCAGAAAACTAGTGAACTCTAATAAATTCTCTAGATTTACTGAATTATCCAAAACTTATATGGGAAGAACACAGTATATAGAGACTGGATATTGGATTCCTAATGCTCTTTCTCCTCTAGATTTCATCCACCAATTCTAACCATATATTTCTTGTAAAGGTAATTTGCCAAAGGCCTTCGTAGTCTCATGGCATCATTCCAATTTTACATAGTAAAGGTTGCAATTTCAAACCTTATTATGCACGGTTGGAAGTAATCTCAGTTTACATTTCCTTAAATATAGGATAGTGTAGGTTCTAACTGTAATAAAAAAACAAAAGAAAAAGAATTGTACAGTTAATTTAATAAAAGTAAATTCATATTAACAACCTAGCACCCTCTACCTCTAAGTTTAAATTTACGTGATAAATATTTACATAATAAAATATTTCATCTTTTTGAAAATTTGTTCTACATTTTAAAATGTAGTACACATTTTAAAAAATATGGTTGATATTAATTCAATCTTAAATCCTTTGGTTGGAATCTTATCTTTTTAACATATTTTTGACAAAGGCGCTTGAGATTAATTTAAGTTTAGATCCTACAGCCAAAACCTCACATTTTTAAAAATATCTTTTAATGGTAAAGATTTACTCACCATACAAAAATTTAGAGACGAGATTGATTTTAGTATTTGCAACTTCTGCCCAGTCATTCTTCCTCTCTCTTGCTTGACAAACTCATTATAAATATTTCACTCTTTTTTAGGACAAACTCATTCTCATCTTTCTTTCTTCATCCATTTTCTCTACAAATTATTGGGGCACAACCACTGTCGCGTACGTTACTACCACCGAGTTATGTTTCATAGT